>JAUKPT010003387.1:0-12105 GCA_032273505.1 Nanomia bijuga | reverse complement strand
CTTTGAGTGCCAAAGATTTTTCAGTAGGTACCAAACTTAGTTTCATTAGGCTATATAACATCATATAAATGTTGAATGGTTGTTATGGTACTTTATATTGGGTTTTATGATGGTTTCCCCAATTGGACCGTTTTTACTGATATTTCAAGAATTTTGGTGACGTAAGAAGTATAGCCCCAAATTTATTTTTTTTGGCTTTTTGTGTACAATATAGGTTGTTGGACTTCAAGTCTGCCAGGCTTTGTACCAATTGCATTATTTTTGCGGATTTTAAAGAGGGCCCGCCCCCCAGTCTTATAGCGCTCAAAAAAGCCCAGTCCAAATAGGGTTAAGGAATTTCATTTTTGATAAGAAAATAATGTTTTGAGGGAACTCATAACTTCAATAAGGGTTCATCTCAAAATTTTGTCTAATTCAGTTGAATATTACATCACGAAGAATCTGATTGGTTTTCTTAATGAACCAATAAGATTTATTATCATGTAATATTCAACCATTTTTATCATGTAATATTCAACCAATCAATAGTCTTAAATCATTTTGAGATGACCCTTAACAAAAATCTGTGGAAATCTACAAATTAGTGGTACTGTACCATATTTTGGGCTTTATGCAAACTATGTACTACATAGTGGACTAGATAACAACATGTTAAGGGTAAACAAAAACAAAAATAAAAATGACAGAGTGACTAGGTTTACATAATGTTTCTCAAATAAAGTATCTCACATGTACATCTCAATGTTTCCAATGCATACAATACAATACCGACAATGAATTACATTATTTTGTTTATACAACGTTGTTTACAAAATACATTGTAACGGTTGTAGATATGCAAGAACTTTTAATAGTCCCAGCAGTATTTACATTGCAGTCAGAATATTATTGAAATCTTGAAGAAACAAAGAAAATGACAAAAGAAACACAGATAAATGGAAAATGCATTAAATATACATGACATAGTGTTTTCAAGAATAACTACTAATGCAGCCAAAGACATTTATGGAAAGTATTTCCGAAAGGCAAGATTTCTACACAAATATTTTGTGTTATTAGAATAAGCTTTTTATATGCCAGTTATGTGGATATTCTTTCTCTACATATTTTGAGAATATTTACTAACACTCTGTCTTTTTTAATGTTATAGAAAAATTATAAAAACTAAATCAAAAAGGATAAAAAAACAAGCAAACCATCAATGGGCCCACCGACAATGATTTATGAACCTACCAATTGTCAATGATATACAAAACACAGCAAAATATGGATCTAAAGCTGCATAACTTGGTCCCAAATTTAAATAAAAAACACACTTAATTTTGTGGCAAAATGTAATAAGAAAACAATTCCCAAAAAAAAAACAGATTTGGCCAATCTGGCCTTGTCACTATCTATCTACAATTGCTTTCTCAATTCATGCCAAAAATATGCCGTAAATTTCAAAAACCACATTTTCAACAATTTTTGGCACTTTTTTTGGCAGCTCTTCCATTTTTTGCTGGAAATCTGACTGTCACATTCTTACTATTAATCTCAAGCCAACTTTTAACAACGATCTCATGTCTGGTACCTGAGAATAAAGAACAGACACACATGTACACCAGCACACGGATGCACATACTCCAGTGTATGCATGCATGCACGTACATGGGCGAATTTATAGGACCAGAGCCTCCTGAAGTCGGTGGGTCCACAAATTAAAGTAACTAAATCAGATAATTAATTACTGTGTAGTTTAATGAATATTATAATCTTTTAAATTTAAACACGATATCAAATAGAAAAAGAAAAATTAAGAGTCCAGCAGAGTAACATCAAATGAACACAAATTCAGTAGATCAAAATCAAAAAGAAGTCTTAACTTCAAAACTGGACCAGTCATTCTTGAATTAGTTAAAGGACAACAAAAAAAAGAAGCAAAATTCGAATTTCGTTTCATAGCAACAAAATAGTAATGGAAAGTTGCAAATTTTCTCAAATTTGTCATCATTTATTTTCAAATAGTCAAAAAAACTACATCCATAATTAAAGCCTGAATAAAAATTTGGCCATATTTGGTATCAACTCTCTTACACTCCTAATTCTTACTTATCATATATTTGGTCAAAAATTGGTCCTCCTTTAGTCCATTCAAAACTGCTGAAAATAATTTATCAATCAAACAGTAGACATAAAACTAATACTCAAAAACATAATTTTTCGTCTGCTCTTAATTATATCGAAAAAAACTGATAAACTATTGAGATAAAACTTGATTTTAATAGAAAATAAGTGTTTTTGATATCAAATAAGAGTAATTGATAGCATTTAATCCTATTTAATCCTGTTTCTTTAAAAACACATAGTACATTTCGTGTACCCCAAAACATCATGCGACCAGAGTCGTGCTCTCGATTTGACTATGGACATGGATAAGAGAAATCCTACAATGATTCTACTAGCAGCTACTGACCGGAACAAAAGGAGCAAAGTGTCGAAAAACTCGTCAAATAGAATTTGAAGTGTCAAACAATTCATCATTTGATATGAGCGATATAGAAGAGACGTCAAGTAAGTCGAACGTTGTTGATGATAAGTACATTGGAATGTTATATGCTGTATCATGGCCCAGCCCATAATAATATCATTGGGGGTGCATCGAATACGTTTTGGCGGAAGATGTTGATGACAATGCAGATTCTGTGGAGTTAACATTTCTCTATCTGATCATTTATTCTTTTGATCCAAAAGAACAGATGACGAAGAACCAACGGACACAGATATTGTCGTTATTAATAGTACTTCTCGGGCTATTGGAACCAATACCAATAAAATTAAATGATGGTCCTCTGCGATTTGACAAAGAAAAAGTAACAAAGTAACAAAGAATATGTAACAAAGAGTATGAATATTTATACAGTAATATGATTTTTAACTTAAAATATATTTCTTGGTTTACATTTGCTCTTTTCATTTTAAGATCCACATTATAGCTTATAGTCTGTAGATGTACACATTATTCTCACGATTTTTCTGCATCCAAAATTTAGTTACTTTGCGAACATTGTAAATCAATGTCTCCTAGGCGCCTGAATAAACATCACATTGTGTTGTTTTTTTACTATCCCAAAGATCATTTTGTTGGTTTCCACCTACATAAGGTATAAAGTATGAAGTTAAGACAAATGCATGATTATTCTTTATAAAAAAATCTAAAAGCACCTCTTCTGGAGCTGTAAAATATAGTTGATGTTACATGATGATGTTGGATTATATCAACTAACGACATTTAAATATAAAGCTGTCAAGACATGTCCAAGCAGATTGTGATGCTAAAGGATACAAACATTTATTTACCCCAAAATCCCAAATCGTAAAATTTATGTAAAAGTCAAGAAATCTCAAAACTATAGATTCTAAAAATGGTAGTCGTTATGGTTGTTCCCAAAATGGTTTGGGGACAGGCTTTCTTTGCAGAGTATTTTCTGCGTGTAGGCTATTTATGGTAGTTTTATGGCATTTTCTGAAATGTTAAGACCTAAAGAAACTTCTAACAGGTAGTAAGTGTCTCTGTTTTTGGTTCTTTTCCATTGCCTAATATATAGTGAACGCAACGCATAACACTGCAACCTCATTGATATTTCTCTGATTGGGAAATATTTGCATGAAATTACTTCGGTGGTTTTGGGGTACAAAAGAATTTAAGAGTACATGTACCTGTAATAAAAAATTTAAAAAACTAAAAAATACGAAACTTATACTAATACTTATAGAATATGAATATTAGATATCAGTGTCATACAATGAAGATAAAATAATATAATATGTAATATAATATGTAATATACGCAAATATTTCAAATTGATACTCCTATAGAAATGAAAAATAGATTCATTATGATAATTATAAATGATGATCATAAATGACTAACAAAACTTTTATGTAATCACATAGTAGCATGTGTTAAAAAGGTTATGGAGATACATTAAACTTAACATACCACATCAAGGTTCAAATAATAAGAAAACAAAGTAAAAATAAAATGTTTCAATGATAACTTTGGTCTATATAAAAAATAGGAAAAGAAACGTATACAAAAATCATATGATTTTGATATGTCTCTCTGGTCAAACGTTATTGGTCACCCCTACCCCACCCCCAAGTAAACTCCTTGATTTTCGTCAATTTTTGATGTAAAGTAAAAATGAAGAAAACTAAGAATACTAAGTCAAAATCACTAAAATACTAAAACATGTTGAAATCCATTGAAGAGTAATAAAAAAATGAACATAAAATCTAAATAATGAAAATATAAAAGTGCCTATAGTGCCTAGACTAAATCAGAGAGAACTGGTTGGCTGTCAAGTCAACAGGTTGAAACATGGCGAGACAAGAAAACACAATTTTTCATTAACTTATATCATTCAATTCTAATTATACAGCTGGGTAATAAATAAAAAAAAGTAAAAAAATCAATCAGCTGTAGCATGGATAGTTAAAGACCCTACATGTGAGAATGAGAACTAATTACAAGAAAATATACACAACACTTAGATATTGATACTGGCTCCATTATTATGCAGAAATAATTTGAAGCAATTCCTATCCTACTTTAACACAGGGCTTTCCATTTGTGAGCACGCACATAACGTGCTGGCAACATGCACGCAGTGTTACCATAAGGTGCACAAAAAATTGTACATGCGAAGAAAAAAAAAAGGGTCCCGGGTCCCACTTGGGTCATACATCACATATTATTATGGATAATTTTTTATTGTCACGTACACCTTCACAGAAATTTCGTGCATGTTGGAAAAGTTCTGTTAACGGAAAAAATAAAAGGCATAAAATGAAATTTTAATGTGATTTTTGTGATTATCAAATTCTCAAATCTATGTCTTTTAATATAAGTTTATTAAGCGAAAAAAGTATGGAAATATTGCATCAATAGCTTAAATGATAATAGTTCAGTTTTATTGAGTCATTTGCCACTTAAAACAACTGTCAATAAGGGCCCATAGACAGAAAACATTTATACATGCATAGGAAATTTATAAAGTAGAGGTTTTTACAACTAACATACATGAAAGAATCTATCAGCAGCCTCTTGAGGTAAAATCTTTGTAGAAGTAAAAAATACATGTACATATCAACATACACAAAGTCAAAAGACCTAGTTGTGGGTCCAAAATGAGAAAAAGTGAAAAAATGAATACTCCAAGTCTTATTGAATGGAAAATAATAGAAGCTTTCAAGAAAAATAAGTTTGGAGATCTTTTCTAAATAAATGGATAGTGCTGTATTTAAACAGTCAAAATCAAAAATTATCATTTGATTATAACATTCATTGTTCTCATCTAATTCGGACTAGTTTGTAAAATAATGTTAGCTTACTCTTATTAAACAAATAATTTGAAACCAAGAAAAGCTCTAAGAAATATTACTTGATAATTTGGATATGGGAAATAATTTAAACCAGCTTCAGCTACAGGTAAAGGTAAGGGAGATCAGAATGTCTAGGAATGTCAGTATGCTTAACTTTACTTTGTGAAACATAAAGATTTTAATACTCCTAGATTTTTAATTTCTTTACCTGTAGATTGCATATTTGTATTCAATGTGTTAAAATGTTATTGTTTTTCAATTTTTTTGCTTAATTTTGATAAGTTCAACGTCATGGCATGGCAGGAAAATGTAAATTTATGTTAGGCGTGTTGGTGAATATGAGGAGATCGATCATTTGGGACATCATTTACTTGATAACATATGGGGCTTAAAAATTCAGTATGTGCTGAAAATAAAGAGTAACAACACAAGAAGTGGGCATTTTTTGATCGAAATACATTTTATAACAAGCATACTGTCAGTGCAACCACCGAAAGTAGAATTGCATTATTGTGAAAAATGAACAAAAGTAGTTGTCAAAACCACCGCAATATAGATATAATGAAAAAAATAATGTTCAATAATTTTCATAAAAACAGTGAATCAGACTGGATCAGACATTCATGTAATGACCAGGCACTTTTTCATAAAGGTTAGAAGACTAGTAGGCATTCTGATCTCCCTAGACCAACTAAGTAAATCCTAGGCAACATTTTGATATTACTTATAGTATGCAACCTGGTTGTCAGATCACCTGTCATAGCTTAAAATCAAGATCAGGGTATACTTCTGTTTTTGCTATTTTCTTATAAAGAAACTGCTTAACTAAAGCACCAAATGCGACCAAATGACATTTTATGTTGAAAATAAAAATTTAAGATATAAGCCAATTAAGTTAAGAAAAAAGTGTTTTAAAAAAGATAAAAATAACTAACAATTCTATAGACACCTAAAAATATACAGAATGATACCAAAGTAAAAATTACTTAATAAAGGAGATTTTTTTAAGTAACTCAAAATTTCATTTATATAATATCTTCATCCTCCTCTTCTTCGTCGCCATGTTGTAAGACAGATTCAAAGAAAGGATTGTTGCTGTCGTCGTCCACGACGTTAACATTTCCATACTCAGGATCAATAAGGTTACTTGGAGAGAAAGCTTCAGCATATGGTATCATTTTAACTTCATGCTCATCGGGCTCCTTAGAAGAAAATAAGGATTCACTTTCTTCAGATAAGGGCTCACCACCTGTCTGCTGGTGAACCATTTTTAATAAGTCCTGGAATGATGTTTTACTCGGCACTTCATTGTACAGAGAATTAATATTAACACCTTTTAAGTCGAGATTTATTTCTTGCTTGTTAAGCATATCTTGTAGAGTCTCAATACTTTTAGATATTTTATCGACATTTGCTGATACCTCGTCCCGATCTCGGAAGCTTGTTTGTCTTGTGAGAGCAGATGTGGGCATGTTGACAACAGGAGTAGAAAGAGTTTGACCACCTTGGACTTTCTTTACGAACGATGACATCTCTGGTGTGGCTGTTTTTAAAGAATATAAAATCGGATTTATCGGGTTCAAAATGTTGTTGCTTTCATCAGTAGATATGCAGGAACTCAAATCAATTATTTCAGGCTCAGGCTTGTAGGCCTCAGGGAAAATGAACGGAGAAGTTGGAGATGATATTTTTGAGGAACCTGATTTTGAATTACTAGCTGTACTAGACGATTGGCCATAGGAAGAAGCGAGTTTTAAAATATCATCAACAGAGCTGATAGTCGTTCTTTGTTTCGTAGCTTCATCAACAACTTCAACAGTGCTAGCAATTTGAGCAATCTCTTTTAACTGCTCTTGTTGAAGCGTTGTAGACGATACAAGTTTGGATATAGAAGGATCTTTAGACATCACCTCAGTTAGAGATGAAGTAGGGGAATCGTAACATTGAATAGCCATCTTTTTGCCTTTGTCAGACAAATGGAGAGCACGTTTGTTGAAATAAACATTTTCAGGAATTTCTTCTTCAACAGGATACCTTCGTTTGCGCGAGGCATCAGTTTTATTCATGACCAGTTGAAGGAAAAACTGGATGAGCTTCACAATCATAGTTTGTTGATTCTGATGGCGTTCTCGTAGATCAAACACCTCTCTCCATAGACGTTCATTTTCAACTTTAACCAGTTTAAGCTTCTCGTCAACGGCATCATGCTGACTCTTTAACTTTTCTACATCTTGAAGAAGATTCGTAAATTGAGTACTATTCATTTTAGTTTCTTCTTTGATTTGTCCTTTTCGTTTCATCATAGCAATATTTTCAGGGTGATCTCTTTGAAAGTAGGTGTGATAAAATTCCCAATCACCATCACCATGTTTTGCACCAGTCACATCAATAATCTTACGAAAGCCATACATATTAACCTGCCGAACAAAGCTAGAAAAATTATTGTGTTTATAAAATTTCGGTAAGATCTCTTGGGAGAAGTTCACTGGTTCGTGAATTTTTATAGTCGTACCATTCTCATTCCAAGATATAAGTTCATCATACTCTTGATCTGCAACAATCTTCCAAAGCTTGGTCAGAAAAGCAGGTATGTTACCTTTACCAGATGTTTCCAAAAGTTTTTGATCTTGATACTGTTCCATAGTTTTCTTTTGAGTTATTATGTTCTAATCTAAAAAAAGGAAAGGAAATGTTAATAAGGTGAATAATAAAAACAAATTATACATAAGTCAAAAAACTTTTTTAGCAGGTGATCTATTTTAAGATTTCGCCCATTTAAATGAAACCAAAGGAGATTTAAACTACTTTTAACTGTTTGAGATATAGTAAGTGACACATGTGCTTCTACAATATCAAACAGAGAAAATAAAACATACCTATATACCTATATTTTCTTCAGTTCAGAAGAAGTAAATTTGAAAGAGAAATATAATTGATCAACTAATTAGTATACCAATTAAATTATCTGATTAGAAAAAATCATCTCAAAATTCAATTAGGCAGCTGAATTTATGAAAATAAAGCAAAGCAATTAATTATCCCTTTTTAGTAGAATTCAAAATAAACTTAAATGAAAGCAAAATGTTTCGCCATCAATGCATCTCACTATAGACTAAAAAAATGTAATCAATTAAATAACGAAAAAATCACTTAGTCTATTACCATTCATAAGATATGAATTTTGTCATGAAATTTGTTGAGACAGCAAAAAAACTCATCATATGGTGGTATTTTGAAATGAACCAATTAAGATCCTTAATGATGTAATTTTTAACCAATGAAATGGCAAATTTACATTTGTAGACAATCCCTTATCTAGAGAAAAGAGTAAAAGAAATCTGGTTTAAAAATCATTTCACACAACACAAAATATACATTATACAAAATTTAGAAAGCTACAACTGGTTACAAGCCTGACTGAATCATAAGAAAAGACTGAATTCTCAATCAACAGCAAGATGATCCTCAAAACGATTCATCAATATTACAGCATCGTTTTCAAAAAAAAATAATTGCAGCAGGTCTGGCCACTGAACATCTGTTTGTTGTGCATGTTAAGCTTCCTATTTTCAATGTGAAATTATAATTTTTTAGATCTATACATATATCTAAAGATGGAATTAAATTTTCGAAAATATTCATGAAAATCATTAACACTATATTGTGAACATTATTGTTTTTGTGCAAATCAACTTACTCAGTTCGGCCATTCGACTTTGTATTGTAGAAGTTACTAAAGCACTAAAAAAAATCCTATTCCAAAATATTCTTTCTGATTTTGCCATGGAAACTTTGAATAATAATTTTCAAAACAAATGAAATAAGACAACATCATATAAAATACTATTTTAACATTCAATATATGTACAATCAAAAATAAATTCATAAGTTCTAAGGAACTTTATTGCAATACACCTTTTCGAAAATTAAAATGGTTGGGTTTGTTTGTTTACCTCTTACTGGCATGTTCTTAACAATAAAATCTTATAGAATTGAATTTAGATACATTTGCGCTAATTGGTTTTGATAATAGAAAACAAATTATATTCTATTACGCTAAATGCTGTTTTATCTCAGAATCTTAGTTTGGTAAACAAACCAATTATGAATTTCCGAATTAGTGTGTTATCTAACACACATACAACAGTATATATTCCAGCCAATACCTTGATTTCCACAAGTTCCCATTTCTTCCTTGTTTTTCAACACAAATAATTTAGTTCATTTCGACAAATTAGCAAATTCAGGGAAGAAAATTATGTTTTTTTCTTAATTCTGTCAATTTTCTACATTATTTGTAAAAAACACTTCAAAATGACCAGTTTCTTCCAAATGTTTATGTATTTTATCATTTGATGAAGCTCTAATTCTCAGCTGGTGCTGAGTTTTTTTTTTGTTTTTTTTTTTGGAGGGGACCCATTACTGGCTTGAATATACACTGTGGTTGAACACATCTTAACTATTTTTCAATTTCTCTTTCTTTTTCCAATACAAATCCATAAATTCTTTGTTAACCTGTATCTTTTTCGAATTGATTTCCATAAACACTTGATCCAGTTCTTGAACTGTAGTTGCCTTTTTGACTCTCTTTGTTAAATGGTACAATTCAGTAGACTTCTTACTGAGCATCTTACAACCCTCCATTTCACATAAATCTTTCATCCATTTCAATCGCAATTTTGGAAAGAACTCAATTCCAGACAGCTTTTCTAGCCTTTCTAGAGGCATTTGGTGTCCTTTCAATGTAGCCTCATCATTTATCTCTTTATTAGGCACAACAAAAGCAGCTATTGATACTGGCTTACCATTATTCTCAGCAAGAACCACTTTGTACAAGTGTGTAGGCACTGCAATGTGATTAGTACCGATAACTTTGTAAGTCACAACTTGTTCTTTAGAATTAAGAGCTTCTGTAGGAAGAAACAATGGACCAGAAATAATATAGACATCAGAATATTTCTTAAGTAATGACCGACAATACATTTCCATTCTTGACCAAAATCCTTGATTGTTTTCAGAATTTTGAGGGACAATGTTAGACAACAAAAATGTTTCACTCATCGCTTCTTGATCAGCTCGGACATCAGCTGCTGGCATCATATGACCACGATCATAACCACTGTTCAAATAATCCTCATTCCTTGAACGAAATTTCTCTGGTATGTTATTGTCAGGTTTGAAATTACACTGTTGCCTATCAGCGGAACCGAATGACGTATCTTTTGTTATATGCTCGCTCACCCATAGAGGAATGCGTTTTTGAAAATCATATTGTAGGATGTGATTAGAATAATGAAGTGTTGCTAGATTGTTCGGAATACCATATTTCTCTATCATGTTGGTTGATGGTAAATGAGTTTTAGCCACAACAAGGCTAACTCCATATTCATCATAGAGTCCTTTCAGGCCAGCACCAATTAAGATACCAGTGGCCAAAGGAAATGATCTTTTGGTGACTATTCGTTTGAAGAAGATAGACATTTCTAGAATTTCTAGAATGTAGTGTCTACTTTAGCCATGTATATGAAGACGAAGTATCATCTGGATGTATACCAAAATAATAAAAAATAAAAAATGAATGATCAACTTCACTGACGTATATAAAAAAAAAGGAAGTACACAAAGAGCAGATTTATGACATTTGAAACTTTACTTAAAACTGATTGTGTCAGAGATAACAAAATTATAACGTTAAATCAATTCAAATGAATATGGTTGATAGAAAAAGCCACCATGTGTGTGGTGTGGTTTACAAATAAAAGAATTCATTATGATAAAACCTAAAAGAATAATTCAATGCAAATTTAGAAGAAAGTAAACATTTACATAAAAGAAAATTTCAGTGCTATTTTTATAAAATAAGAAACTAAATTTGTTGTCACCATTCAAGAAGCTTCAGAGTATGGAACTATCACACAGAACACATAGTAATAAAAAACCATGATATCATTATGATTTTTCTGTAGGTTATTTAAGAGAATGTTTAACTACTAGTTTTACTTCCTAGCAGGCATTCCTAAGCATCTTACACCACAATAATGACAATGGAAGCTTTATAGTTGGAAATAAGTCAAATGACTGAAATAGTTACACAAACTGTTAGTAATATGTTGTGTTTGTTTACATTCGATTCATTCTCAGTATCAGATATCTCACATCAGTGAGAAATAGATTTACATGATTTTTGAATTAAATAGATAAATAATATGTGTAGGTGAGACATCCATCATAAAAATGCAAGCAGATAATTTAGAATGTTACCAATATTACAGCCTTTTTTACTAGATAGGATATAACAATTTTCTCTGCTTTGCCTTTGTAGTATAATAGTGAAAAATTATGAAAATAAAAGCATTACATCAATCATTTTCATTTCTTGACAGAAGATATCTTATTTGACAATTTTAATGAATGGAAAATATATTCTTAAACTCAGAAAACTAAAAAATATGGTAAAGAAAGAATACGCTTTTCAAAATCACCAGACAAATAATAGCAAGTATAAAAAAAATACATTACAATAGAAACTCCAGGACTTTCCAGGACTTGTTAGGACATTTTTCAAAAAAAACTTATTGGAGAAAGTTCCAGGGCAGTTTCTTTAGGATTTTCAGGGTATTTCTTTACAAATAGTCTACAAATTATAAGTAAATTTATCATTTCGCTGCCCTTATGACAAAAGGTCGTATCTCACTTTTGATATCTACATATGACAAAAGGTTGTATCTTGAGTTACGC
>JAUKPT010003386.1:0-12109 GCA_032273505.1 Nanomia bijuga | reverse complement strand
ACTGATTTGTACATACAAATATCTTCTTGTAAACTTTTACCAAATTAAACTTTTTTAACAATAATTCAAATAGCTGTGTCCTGTTTAGAATAAGATAGATTTCCCTTTTAACGCTATTTTCTCCTTTTCATCACTTTAGGTTTACATCGTGTTCAGAGAGGAGGCATGGATCTAATAACGTACGTACCTTCCTCGTTATCAGGCTGTTGCCTGTGGTACGCAGTCCCCACTATCATCATCCTCTACGCTATGCACGTGACGAAAGTCCTCAAATACATATCGCAATGGTGGTTTGCACGAACAATGAACCTCCTCCTCCCGAAATACAACCGAGGAGTCTTCGACGACAAACGAGAACTATTCTCGCTTCTCGGTAACGAAAACAAAGAACCAATCACTGTTCTCGAAATTGGCGCCGGTTCCGGAGGCTCACTCGATTTCTACCCTAAAGATCAACCAATCAAATTAATAGCTGTCGAACCGAACATCTATTGTCAATCGTTCTTACAAAAGAACCTCTCGAAACATGAGAATATAACACTCGACAAGTACATTGTCTCGTGTGCAGAGAGTATGCGCGAGGTCGAGTCGAATTCAGTTGAAGCTGTCATCTCCACAATTGTCATGTGTTCAGTCGAAGACCAATCAGCTGTTCTGCAGGAAGTCAAACGTGTGCTGAAACCAAGTGGTAGGTTCTATTTCATGGAACACGTGGCAGCGAAGCCAGACACTTGGATGTGGAGTATTCAGAACGTGTTGAACTTTGTTTGGAATATTCTGTTCGATGGATGCAATATCAACAGGAATACGTCTGTTGCTGTTGACAACGCAGGCTTCTCAAAGGTTGTGTATAAACATTTTATGGCGCATAAGCTAGGGCCGTTGTTTTATGTTTTGTATCCGCATATAGCAGGGTACGCGGAGAAGTAAAGGGCCGTCGTTCTGAGGGGTATGTCAAGAATCTTAGGACAGTGCGATAAGGAGTGGCATTAGTTATTTTATGAAGTTGCTGTTAAATCCTTCTTTTACTTATACACCTTAAGTCAGTGACCCAATGAAAAGTCCAATCCTCGTCGGGTCATACATGTCTTGTGAGATTTTTGCCTGGTCAAAAATTCGAAAGAAAATCCACCGAGTCAATTATTTTTTCTTATGAATTTTCAGCGGGTCAGACCAAATTATTCTCAGTGGTTCGAGAAATCTTGGGATATTTTTCACCAGGGTTTTCACCGGGTCTGATCTGATCGAGTCACTGGTTCAGGTTGTGTGCAATAATCCGAAAGTCTCAAGTTGGAAGGATATGACAGCGACTCTGGGATGATTAATTAAAATGGGTTGTAAATAATTTTTGATAAATCCTGGGTTTTGTGGGAATGCGCTATGTTTTATAAATGTGATGTCCATTTAAAATAAGCGGTCAACAATAATTCATCTGAACACATAATATTCTGACAATTTTCCGAGGGTGTCAAGTAAAAAGTCGAGGAAAAACTTAAGCCTTTAACTCTGTTAACGCTAGGTCACAATAGAATAAGAAGATTCTTTCGCAAAACATCAGACAATGAGATGGACACATAAATGTCCTTCTAGTTAAATAGTTTTTTATCCGAACAAGTTTTTGAAAATTTAGGATATGTACTAGTTGATACTTCAAAAAAAGAGCAAAGTCTATCTAACCAACTAGATATTTCAGGATTCTTATAAATCTTATGTTTTCGAGAGTCATTTGAATTGAGACCATAGACCAAACTTTATCATATGCTTGTCACAGAATTCTTCCATCGCCGACGCCGACTCGTCCTAGTCAAAAGCTTTATTCTGTTACTGGGCTTAAAATAATTTTTTAAACTCGGTCGGAAAAAAATATCCGGTGGTCTGAAATTTGGGTCGGATATTATCCGATGGTGTCAAAACTTTTATGAAGCCAAATACACTTTCTACCAAAATTTTCCAATAATAGTCTACTGCATCAGTACGTAAAACGTGTGGGAAAGATTATTAGTTATGGAAAGAAACTATAAAAGATACAACTTTTAATATTGCATAAGAAATCTGGGTCGGATGAAATATCCGGTAGAAATCGTATTGGGTCGGATAATTGTTAAAATGGGTCGGATAATATCGGATATCCGACCGTTATTTTAAGCCTTGTGTTATACCAATGTTTATAGTATCCCTTTCAAATAAGCAGACAGCATTGGTACATAAAAACTTATCGCAAATTTAGAAAGTGTTTTATAATATTTAGACTGTAATTGAATAGTTTACAGCAGAACTAAGTCCCCCTCTTATCCAAAGATTCGAATCACACGAGTATCTGACTTATAATATAATGAATTTTCAGAACAAAGTTCAACCAAATTGAGCGTGCAAACATGAAGTAACATTGTTACCTTTTTCAATATATTGACCAATAACCCCTATAACCCCCCTGCAATTATATATCAAAAGTATACGGTAATGTTTTTCGTTTTGGTTGTAATAATAATAATTGTACCTGTATTTATTGTATACTACTATCTAAAGTAAAAGTATTTTTTGTTACTTGATCAAGAAAATAGAAAATATAGAAATATAAATCATCTTTCTTCTTTTTATCCGTGTTAATAATCCTCTAAAAATTGAACGGTATATAATTTGGTCAACAGAGGGATTTTCGATTTTTATTTTTTCGCACTCTAAATCAGGGACAAAATATGAGATAACAAATTGTTGAGGGGAATAAATAAGTTGTTTGGATAAAATATTTACCGATGCCAAGTATCTAAAATCAAACAGCGCCGGTTATAAGCTATGTAGGTCATTTAGTCTGCCATTTTGGAGTGGTCGATTATCATCTTAAAGGGGAACTTTAGTCACTTCTGAATTTTTGATAATTGAAAGAGCTAATTAAAATTAGACGAACAAAAAAAAGCAGGCTAAAATCGTGTTCCGTTCTCTTTCTATAGACGCTCAAAGTTGCGATTTTTGACCTTTTTCTTGATAACGTCACTGGGTTCAAAGAAAGACATTTTTCCTACCTAAATGCATGTAACATCGACGGAATGGAAGACCTGTACTTTTAACATGGATAACGGTATAAAGATAGAATTTCATACCCATACCCATTTCATACCATTTTTTTTGAAAATTCTCATCGGAACATAGCAGAAATCCGGTTATTTCCGGTAAAGTATTAAAAAAAGGTATTGTTGAATAACTCGTAATCTGGGCATATTTGTGGACGAGAAACTCAATTATGGCATTTTCTTTGCAAATTCTCATCGGAACATAGCGGAAATTCGTTTATTTTGTTCTTCTAGTTTCAATTAGCTCTTTCAACTATCAAAATATCAAAAATTACTAAACTTCCCCTTTAAATAAGTCAAGTACCCTACTTGGTATACTCTTGATTATTATAGATAAAATTCGTTACTTTTTCGTCAGAAAATAGGGCTTGTACTACCGTGCTCGTAATTATTTCTCGCAATTTATGTTTTTCAACACTGGGTGAAAGGGTTTTCATTTCCGTTTTCAAAGTATTTAGTGCAACCGATGATGCTCTCGACGTCAATATCTTCATATAGCACAATTATCTTTTTGATTAATTTTGATACAGTGATGAATTAATCAGTGAAAATATTGAATTTCGAGTAAAAAGTTTTAGCTGGGGTTCAGGGAACTGCAAGGCCGCAGACGGGTTCCAAGGGTCAGAGCCGCTGAAATTTAGGATCCATTTGAGACTTTATTTGAATGGAAAATATATTTGATACCTCGTACGGAAATGGTTAGATATTGAATTGTAATGTAAAATTCGTACCATGTTAGTCTTCTCATTCAAAACCATTGGTATTATGATCAATATAGATAGAAAAGCCGATTTCACTAAAGATTATGTATGTGAGAAGCAATGAACACGCCGAAATGCAAAAACATATAAGGAAGGAATCATGGCCAAATTTTGGCTATTTGATTGGTTTGAAATTACAGCATTACGGAGCTTATTGGTTCAATTTAAAATGACAACATTTGATCTTTGTTAAAATCAAAAATGATAAGAGAGCTTCTACATGAACCAACCATTATCTTGATGAGGTAATTTCCAACCAATCAAAATATTGAATTAGTCATCATTTGGCGACAATACCTAGAGTCAAAATAAACAAAAAGCAAATCAATCAAGTTTTAGTCACTCTCAGACACAGTTAACGAGAACGAAGCTGACCTGTGACGTTTTTTCTCTAAATCTAGAATTAATTTTACCGTTTTTTAGAATTTCCCCCTCGGTTTTAACCGATTACCAGCCGTGTTTCCATCGTCGTGATTAATTTTGGAATACGAATCCACATGCAGCAAAAGAAACTTCAAAAAGATTAAAATCAATAGTATATGGATCGTTCACTACAGCGACTTCGATATCTTGGCATTGCGCAACCTCTTTTCCAGAATACCGTTCCTTAAACATTAGAAATGAGAACAAGGCGTTTTCTTGGCAAAGTGCTTCATTCTGCTTGTCGTCAATGGAGGTTCCGGTGAATCAGAAACGCAGGTGTACTTATGCTAACTGGTTGTTGAAACAGTTCACTCCAGATATCTTTGACTTATAGGGAGGGAAAATTTGTGAAAGTAAGCAAGAGTACAAGTTATCTGACTGCAAATTTAAGAAACTTTTATTTAAAATTAAAATTAAAGTTAAAATTAAAATTGAGGGCCGCATATTTCTAAAAAGTTTGTCCGAATCAAACATATCCAGAGTAAAAATGATGATTTTATTAGGGTGTTTGACGGGACCAACAAAATGTGGCATAGCGGGAGTTATCCAGGGTTAGGAAACGTCCAAAACGGAACTTGTGTTTCTTAGAGGTAATTTGACCCCCTCTCCTACCGCTTAGCGGATATAAGATCTTTTTTGCTTTATATAACTTATTTTCGATGTGCAACAATTATCATATACCGTAATTAGTTGTTTTTTTCACAATTTAGGCCCACCTGCTGTAATCAAGCATAATCAATATTTTTCGAGCTTAAGCATTATCCCTTATCATCAGACAGATGCTTCGAAAATAAAAAATGCATATTTCATATTTCATTTTTTCATATGCGTTTTCCCATCATTAGCTGAGTAAGAAAATGAGTTTCCTGTGTTTTCCAATATTACTTCTGAAGCATCTGGGATTGTTTGACAAGATTAAAGAACGCGACGTGAAGAATTACAAATAAAGTCTGACGTTTATTTGAAAATCAGGATCATGTTTATTGAAAAGCTTATGTCAACAGGCAACAGTGTTGAAGAAGAAGAAAAAGAAAACAGTGAAGATCACAACGTTCCTGACAATTGTTGCTATGTAAACAACGAATCCAGCCAAAGCTGAGAAAAAGATTTTGGAGTGGGCATAAAGCTGGAATAAGAGGATTTTGTAGACGACGCTATAATACAGCTATATTTAGCAGACACGTGTTTGTCAAAGAGTGGCGTTGAGAACAAAACTACTGTCAATCATTAGTCAGAATTTTTTTTATTTTCAACGCCACTTCTTAGCAAACATGTCAGTCTTTGTTATAAGACGCGAGCGCACAAAGCCGTTTAGGAGCGCGAAAAAAACGCACGCGTGAATTTCTCAAAACACATTTTTTTTCATGATATTCCTGGTATTGGATTCTATAACAATATAGATGTGCATGTGCTCACACTGAGTTAAACGAGACAAGATGAAACGAAGAAGAAATTATAATCTTGAAACTGGTTAACTTCAATTTATCCATTTTTATGGTAACTTAAAATCACACACTTTGGGCGCGTAGTTTATCGCTCTGCAGAGCAAATTTGCAGAGCAAATACCCTTGACAATTTTGGCGTCAGAATAATTTGACTCGGAGTTTTGCACTTGTCGAAACAATATCAGATTCTTCACCTCTGAGATCGAAAGCTGAATCTGTAAAAAAAATAAAATAATAGTAGTATAAAGAGCTGTCATAACAGGTCATAACCTTATTTTTTGCATAATGCATTTGGAGTGTGGAGAGGTAACTCCCATCTGCCGGCTCCCCAGTTGCGTATCGGGGAAAGGCCTCTAGATATGGAGGTTAGCTGCAAATAAACCTTAATAAGCAGTGCCACACAAAACTTCGGGCTTCTCTTTGACTAGACACAGTACCCGACTTAGCCACCCGAATAGGGTTACATGAAGACATTGGAATGCAGGATGTTGGTTACAGTTTATGATGAAGCAGCTATAAAAAACCTAAACCTGGTTTATCATACCGGTGGCAAGGCGATTCATTTATACTACTATAGGTTGTTTTGGCTTGGCACAACCACTCTAGTTCAGAGTACTGCTATCACCACAAGTGCACACCCAGCTACAGAAAGCAATGATTGCCGAGCAAGCTCGACCTGATGATGATTTGGATGACGCATATCATATCATTATAGCTATCAAAAACAAAGAATATTTGGATTTGAATCTAGGTTTTACGGAATTGGAAGCCAGAGATCAACAATATCGGCCAACAATCATCTTATTAGGGTCTATAATCAAAATAATAAGATTTCCGCTAAAATTGATGTCATTCTGACCAAGCCAACTCTCCGAGTAAAGCAAACAGTAGCAGATCCATTTCCTAGAAATTAACATATTGCTAGTCCTAGTCGCCAAACTAACTAATCCAATATTTTGGATGATCGGTGATAACATTATCAAGGTTCTGATTGGTTCATGTAGAGATATTTTCTTCATTTTGGATTCTAACAAAACATCAAATTGTGGCATTTTGAATTGAACCAATCAGCTTTTTAATGATGTAATCACTTACCAAAAAAACTTAAAAAGTTTAAATAGTTTAATTTTTTTTTCTTTATTAAGGAAAAAGAAAAGTAGATACAAAAAAAAAGAACAACTCGATAAGGTTGCCGAGATCAAGTCCATGCATGAATATAGATAACATAATTTATTTATCTATGAAAATAACAAAGTTAATTGAAAATAAGCACAACATCAAAGCCTGTGAAAATTCCTCCAGGTCCAAGTAACATGCAGAGAACTTAGATTATTCGTATTTCTAAAATAGCGCAGTTATTTTTCTATAGTGATGCTTATGCCAATTCACTCAGAAGCCTACAGAGAAACAGATAATTCATGTTTGAGCCAAAAATTCATGCTAACATCATACAAAAAACCGCCAAAAGAACAGAATCGTAAATATCCATGAATAAAAGCGTTTAAATAGGTCAAGTAAAAAATAACGTTTTCAAAAGAAGGGCGTATAATTAATTTTTTTATTAATTACGATATATTTCTGCCTAACCGGCCATTCACGAGTAATAGAGTAATAAGATAAGAAAAAGAAAAAACGTTTGATACAAAAAAAAGATGACATAATATTTTCACTGACATGACGCCAATAATGCCTTCGTTACTCCGCATTGAAAAGTATATGGTAGTCTACTTGTCTATTTAAGATAGGCTTGCGTTTTGATATGAAGAGCGATTCATGAATCTTCCTCTTCAGCCAATGTGAATAAGAGGCAACAATTACTTTACAATCAAAGTGGTCATCTATGTTGTTCTGTAAAAAAAAAGAAAAGAAGGATCAAGATTCTAAGAGTTTTGCGTGCAATTATTCCTCTAGACTGTGGCGGTGAAAGTTTGACCAGCCTTAAATAATCTCGGGCAGCGAAAAGTTTCTGAACCGGTAAATTTAAGGCCATTCCACCCCTGCCTGTAGAATTATCATCAAAAATACATTCGATACACTTTCATACATTTCAATCAACGCATTGGTATGAATGGCGGATGTAGTATTTTTCGTAGGTAAACAAACTAATCTAGATTGTTTTATAGTCAGTAAAAGACATGATTTCATGCAAAAAAAAAAGGGAATCAATATTTTTTAATCGTAACAATGCATTAAAATCTTAATCATCGTTCGGATAATCATTATTACAAATATTGGAAATGATAATGATCATTTATACTTTAAATGATTTATTCATATCATATCAATAAAACTTGAATTAATGGTTTGTTTACCAACGCGTAGTAGTATGTCATCTTTCAACACATTTCTATTCATGTAAGTTAAGCATCGTCAGTTGGTAGCTGACGACTTAAGCCATTGCCTCGATAATCACGTAAAGAGCTTGTGCATGGCTGATTCATCATAAGTGCAAACCATTAACGTTAACCATAACCTACAAAAGATGCTATAAGTTATACATTGAATGAACTTGTAAAATCAATTGATAGGTGTTACATACCATAAGTAAGCTTCATGCAATATAGCGGTTAAATGTAATCAGTAAAAGCAAATAAATGTATATACAAAGGGACCTAGTATGTATCTTTGTACTTTTCCCATAAAATATTGGAGATGTAAGCATCTCATTCAATGTACAAAATTAAAAATAAAAACAGATATTACTTTCCGTTAAAATTAGCTATTTGTACGGAGACAAATGGTTCACTATTCCCACAAACGATGAGCAACAAAATCTCCCCGAATGGCTTAAATAACTCAATTTTCTAGAACTATAGTCTCCATATAATATAAAAAGTCTGCCCCAGTCAGAAGGTCAAAAACTCGATTTCGCATACATGGTTGCAAGGCTGTGCCAGAGATATTCATATCTTTAAAACCTCTCTATATATTTTTGTTTTCTTGCACAAAGTTTAATTATTTTTGCAGGTCTGTTTACGTCTGTTGAATTTTGTGGGACGTCCATTTTTTTCTATATCATTAAAATATCAATTTTCTATTTCGCCTAGCTTTTTATGTTTTTATCAAAACCTGCTATGCAATATCTCAACTGAATTGAATCGAAAAGCGAGAGATAAACTGTTTGTTTTACATTTCAACTGTTACTTTATCATTGTTTATGTCTAGCGCATTGTTCAACTGAAGTGAAATGGATTATAGTGAGTTTTAACTGTTTCTTCTTTTCTCTATTTTTCTGATAAAAACTTTTTTACATTTGTTTAACCTTTTTGTACTTTTTCTATCTAAGTATTTTAGGAACATTGGAACGATGTTTTTTTTATTTTCAACGGTACATTTAGAAACTAGGGAAGAAATAAAGCGATTTCTACTGATTTCTAATGTTTCGCACCTTAAAACAGGGAAGAAATAAGAAAAATAGGAAAATGGTTTGGGGAAGAAATAAGAAGTTTTGGCCTAAATATTTACTGGTGGATATATTATGTCAAAAAAAATGAAAACTGTTTTCAGAAGAACAACAGACACCCAATCTTTATCACACACTAAAGTTATCTTTTCTATTGATAATAAAAACAGTTACAATTAAAAATGAATAGTGTAGAAAATTGTCGAAAATTTCTACTGTCGTGAATTTCGAATGAATTTCATACATGCGGGGTGTATGGACAACATAAGGGGTCATCTACACCTGTCACTCTTCGAAACCTTTCTATTCTTTAAATTTGATCTCTTCATAAACCTTAATGTAGACGGTTAAAATAAATTGAAGGCTTCAAAAGATTTCTGTAGCGCCAACAGCAACAGCAACAACTACAAAAACAAAAGCAAAATTCGTGAAAATGAAAATCTATTTTTGAAATATATAGCTGTGAGTTTTGCTTAACATATTTGCTATCTAATTCATCGCAATAAATAATTTGTAAAATAAATATTTGAGGCAAATAAATCTATTCTTCATTTATTTTCTATATTTGTGAATAAAAAACTTTCTTTTGTTGAAAAACATGTTTTTGATAAACTTCATACAGCAATAGCAATACCATATGTATTTTTCTGATGTGTAAAATGTAATTTTGAGAATGTAGTTGAGTTGGCAAATTTGGAAATGGCTTGTTAACATAATTTCAGGTCCATTTCTTTAAAATCTTAAGCGCATTATTGAGACTGATCATAGCCTACTCTATACACGGCCATACATCTTCCCGACAAAAAATCGAGTAGGAAGCACGTGACCAAAAATATAAAAGCGAATGACTTATTGACTGTAATAGAAAAAAGTACGAAAGGTCCATATTTCCGAAAAATACTTGAAAATATGAACTTAGGCCAAAAATAAAATATGTGTGGTTCCGGTTACATAGGTTTGACAGGGAAGGGTCGGTCGATCGGGGTTTTATATTATTTCATTTTTTATTTTATTTTATCCTATCGTCTTTTAAAGAAAAAATTTCTCCATAATTTGAATACTTGTTAATGATGGAACGTTATTCGGACGAATAGATAAGTTTTTACTCACTCAACTTTCCCTTTAACCCCTAACAATAGATGATCAAAATGAAAATCACGATTATTTCTTCACACAATAGTTATTCTGTGAAGTATGGCCATCAGACAAAAAAGAAAATCGTCAATTTAAAATTTGAACCCCTGGTTCTAAATAAAAAAACAACAGCGAAGTATGAACTTAGTATTTGCTTATTTTTTTATGTTAATAAATGCCTAAAAATGTCATACTTATTGAAACCAAATAAGTATGAATTTTATTTACCACTGCAACCTCAAATAGACTTGAATGTCTGCATATTCTCTCTATGTTGGAGAGAAAGAGAGTAAATGTTGTTGCGCGCGTTTAAATTATAATGTGATCTGCTTTTTCAAGTTTTCTACTAGTTTAACGTAGTTATTCTCTACCCAACACATATACTCGCGCAGATGTTTCGACATGATTTTTTTATTTCTTACTTTCTTTTTTTTTTTTTTAGAAAAAAGTTGTGTTAGTAAAATGTTGATGCATACATACACACACACACACGAGAAAAAAAACGAAAAAATAAAAAAATGAAGATGAAAATATATATAATATAAGAAAAAGCATGATGGAAAAAAAGTAAAGCATGAAAATGTACATAACTTAATTTTTTATAGATGAAAGAAGAAAAGAGAAAATATAAATTTTGAAAAATATGATAATATGGAATAATAATAGCTGGTTGGTTGATGGAAAAGTTAGTTTTAAACAAGAAGAAAAGGAAGAAGAAAAAACGAAAATTAGGATGGTCATATATTTTTTATACAACATTATATTATGATTATTAGTAGAAGAAGAAAGAAAAAAAGAGAAAGATTTTTATAGCATGATTATTTTTAAAAAAAGACATTCATACAACTATTAGTATACACAAGAAAATGAGTTTGTTCCCTCAAAGCTTGTCATCATTAATTATGCGCCCATCTAGGGGCACGGGCGTACAGAGATCGAACGAACCTAAACGCATACACCTAAATGTTGGTGGGGAATGCCATTCGCCTTACGTTAGTACGTTGAAGAATCTGGCTGATTCACCGCTAGCCATGATTCTTCGAGACGAAAGTAAATCAGAATTGGACTACGATCACGTGAATGATGTATACTTTTTTGATCGACATCCTGGTATATTTGCTCATATCTTAAATTATTTTCAAACGGGGAAGTTGCATTGCCCCAGAGACGTTTGTGGACCCATGTTTGAGGCAGAGTTACATTTTTGGGGGATTGATGAGACACAGATGGAAGGTAAGAATAATTTTGTGTTGCTGGTGTTCATAAACCGTCGTAAATATTACTCTCCTTTTTATAAGAAAATCTTTGTAAGCGAGGGGTAAATCACTCACAAGACATCTAGTATGAATTATATTGCTTTCGAAATTCCAAACGATGTTTTAAGCCAAATTCCGAGGCCTCTAATTAGACAGAAGTTTGCCCAGAAAGAATAATAAATCGAGGCTGCAAATTATCGGTAAATTTTCATCATGTCATCAAGAATCTGCTTAGTTTATTCTAAAATGTCATGATTTGACATTGATGGAAAATGCTTATTGAAATTCTAAATAAACCAAGCAAAATCTTGATGATGTAATTCTCAACCAATAAGGCAACAAATCTATCTATAAGTTTAGACAACCCCGTATGTCAATATCAAATAAAAATTGATAAAATCTTTTAAAATATTGGTGAAAATCTAAATATGAAACAAAGAAACAATGTCTATCCATGTCAAATAAGAAATTACGTACACATTTTCAGTATCAGGAAAACACCAAATGGTGACACTTGAGCCAATGAGCCAATAAGAGTCTTCTAGACAGGGTTCTGACCACAACAATCTAAACCTGTCGCGTACCAAACTTTTCACAACGGAAATCGATAAAGGACCAT
>JAUKPT010003385.1:0-12109 GCA_032273505.1 Nanomia bijuga | reverse complement strand
ATATGTGAAATCTAAAACCTATATGTTTGATACTTTTCAAGTTATTCGAGATCGACGCTTTCATACATGGCCATATAATCTACTGGCCATGTTCATATCTCGACAATAATCTCTTGAAAAAACTTTCCGCATATATTTTCTAGTAGGCAGCAAGGGAAACGTTAACTACAACTAGAATTATTTGAACTATTTTAACATCTTCCAGTATAGTATCAAATTCTCTGAAGAGCTTAAATTCATATCCTCTCTTTGGAAAACGACCTATGACCACCACCGCAGTACATGTAGTAGTTTGTCGTGTTCATAGCAGTGTTATCTCTTCCATTTGTAATCATCCTCAGTGCAATCTAGGCGATCTATGATTCGCACATTTTATAGACAGTTTTGACCACAGACTGCACCTGGTCATACATCTTAAACGGAAAAAGATCCATTTTAATTTTAATGGGAGGCTTTCACGGGGTTTCCTTGACGCATTAAAACTCACCAGATTGAATGCATATATGCTTTCGCTCTAAGTTCATATACAGATATCTACATTAAATATCAGGGACTAAATAACAGCCGAACACGTCGTCAAGATCGGCGCAGTCTGACAAACAGTAATAAACTTAATACCTTGAACACAACACAAGTTTTTTGATTTCAATTTCCAAATCTTTATAAGTTTGCAAGAAATTTTTATAATTCTTCTCACAATTCTTCTCCCTGCATATTTGTCCGCATATTCTTGGGTTTCAACCAACCAATCAAATTTGCTGGACCTTTATATTAGACAAGTTTGTCTCCTGGTATTTGTTTCATTTCATTGTTAGGGATACGCCATTGCAGAATTGCAATTTAATACAATTTGAGAAATTTGTCTTGGGCACTTCTTTGGAATATATTTGGCTTCCTTGGACCGGCGATCACGCGGCCCTAGACTTTCTGCCACCCTGGCAAGAAATAATATATTCCAGATAGTAATGACAAAATCTTATTTTTTGATAAACAATCTGATATGAAAAATATTTCCTGAAATCATTCCAGTTACTTAAATTGAAATATAAAATGTACTTCATTTTATTCTGCTTCAAAAATCACTTTGAGTGATGTATGATATGTCCACAATTTCACACTTCTTAAAAAGTTGGATTTTAGTACCAGCAGGTGGCTTAAAATTACCTAGTAAACCTGGAAAGTTATCAACTTTAGAATAAAATTGTCTGTGAGACTTTCGTTCAATCTAGGATGAAAAATTGAGTCTATTGATAAAATATTAGTGATAATAGATCGCGTTTTTTCTCATACAACAAGAAAAAAGCAAATACCTACCTGGAAAAAAGTACTGTTCCTGGTACTGGTAGTGGATATCATAACACAAAAATGTATGGAAAATGTAGCCCGAAATATTAATCAGAAGGTCTTTTCAAAATTTATCATGCTTTAACTCATTTTTGATCAGCCAGTTTTCAATCCACACTTTGTAAAATTACGTCATATGACGTCAGTACGTTGTAAAATAACGCCACGACGCACAAATTCTTTTAAACTCAACAAGATGATTTTTTTGTTCTAACTTGGATCCATGTTTGAACTTAATGTTAACGCTATCAACGTTTTTTCACTACTGTGTCAAGAACCAGTTGTCACATAAACACTAAAATTGGCCAGAATATGTCTTATAGGTGGATACTTAAAGTGTTTGAAGTTAGAAAAACAAACCTACAGGGGAATGTAAAATCCTTATCCCCCATCCCTCATTGCAAATAGGTGTAACATTTATTGGGACACACGTAAATGACAAAATGTTATTGTTATTGTTTACATCAAAATCAAAATTTATTCCATTAAAGATTGTAATCAGTATGAGATTTCAGATAACAGATATTTGGAAATCTACAACTCTACGACAGATATATATGAATAAAGTAATAATTCGGATGAAATGTCGATAAATGATATCAAACAATGACAGTTTCTTTTATAAGTAGTGGTTTTCTTATACACAACCTTTTTTCGTAACATTTTCGTTTCTTCAATTCATTTTGCTTCTTATTCTTCTCAAAACTACTCAAGTTCTGCATCATATGCAATGTATTCGTCGAGATCGACGTACGAGCATTATATTTTCTCGTTGTCAGCCGCTTAATTGTCGGTAAACACGGAATGATTTTCGAAAATTCTCGTTTCACTTCGTCACTCTGTGAGCCGTATATGACAGGATTTATTGCGCTATTCAGCACCATGAGAAAATTTGAGATCACGAAGATATAGACAGCCCCAGGTACGTACTGTAGTACATTGAAACTGACTGCAAAGAAGACAAGGTGCTGAGGTAGCGAACAAAGTAGATAAACAACCGTCAGAAGTACCGACATTTGTAAAAGTCGCCGTTTTTGTTTACGTCTTTTTAGCCGGCATCGATGTTGTATAGGTTTATTTGCGAAGACAGCAGAGCTTTTTCCAAATCTGTAAATAATGATGCTGTAAGATATGGTGAATAAAATAATCGGGAGTAGGATTTGAATGATGAATATTGATATCCAATAAATGCGTTCAAATGTTAGGTTCGGCCATGCTTCAGTACAATAGCCTGAACTCACGTCAACGACAAAAAGTAGCGGCGCTGTCATTAAAAACGACACTAACCATATTATCGGTATCCAACACTTAATAGATTCAACTCCACGACTATGTATTTTCATTGGGTAGCTTATCGCGAGATATCTATCGCGCGTGATTGCGATAAGAGTACATATAGACGCGTTTACAGTAAACGCATTCACCATGTAAAAGAAACGACAAGATATTTGTCCCAAATCCCATTTCAGTTGTTTATTGATAGAGTTTAATTGTAGCGGTAAATATATGAGTAATACCATCAAATCCGATATCGCCAAGTTTAACGTCAAAAAATGAATGACGCGTTTCATTTTCCGTCGTCGAATTATGATGTACACCACGAGTAGATTTGCGATTGTTCCTAAGACACACGTTGTCATTAACGAAAAGAAAATAACGCTTTTAAACCATGAGTTTATTATAGGCTGTTCGTCCATGCCTATTGTTGATAAGTTATAGTTTATAACATCGGAATGGTTGGTGATATTCATTATTTCTGGTTGCATCGTCATATATCTAGCTGATGGTTAATATATAACTAAAGACGAAAGAAAATGACATGTGTATAAAAGCAAAAGTATCATAAAAAGGAAAATATCATGAAAGCAAATAGAAAAAAATATAAACCAAACCAACGTTTTTTTTAATCCAAGGGTATTTCGGCGGATATATCCGGCGTAAACAAGCCTTTTTCCCGGCGTACCGGCGTAGCGAAACGTCACTAGTATAAAATTACTAATTAAAAGTACTAAGGCTCATAAAAACTCTTTAAAACAGCAGAACAAAATTACAAACAATAGAACGTCTTTGATACCGGGGTACACCTCTAACTACGCCAGCGCATATCCGGCGTACGAAATCCGTGGATTCCACACTGGTGTCAAATAAAGTTTTCTAACGAAAAACACTAAAGAAAACGTCTAAATGGAGATTTTACAAAATCCGGTTAAAATAAACATAAAAATGAGCATATACAAAAATATACAAGCAAAAAATATTTCATAAAATATCATTGATTTTTCTCCCAATCAAAACAAATTAACAACTGTTGACAAAAACATTGGCGCTAATCAACTAATTATCAACTAATTAATACGAGGAATCACTTTCGGCTCAGCTTCATAGAAAAATCAAATAATTATTTACACTGGCTCTACTAGTTTTCTCCAAAAGGGAAGAAACATTTGTCATGATGCCAACACAATATTAATTCGATATAATCTCAAGTAATTATATCTGAATCATCATCCCAATTAACTATCGTGGGATGAGAAATTATCATTGGTACTGGAAAAGTCCAGTTTTCTTAAGTCCAATGTATTTAAATAAAGGAAGAAGATGATTGATTTCGAATAAGCATGAAATATCTAGTAAATCCGTTATAGTCATTATAGTTTCTATGTTCTTGAAATCTGACGGCAACATATTAAGATTATTCAAATGTTACATAACACTTAGAGGGGGATATCCAATTTTGTTACGCCTTTATATAAAATCATACAATTTCCTAATTGAAATCGTTACAAGGGGGGGATTTCGCCAGAAAGTGTGTTACGTAACATTTGAATGTTCCCATAAAAGATCATACCAATTACATAGTTGATGTAACTGAAAAGTAGTACAGTTGATTAGAATTTTCAATCTCCATTCTGCATTATTTTTCTTTTATTCCTAATTGCAAATTTTCCAAAAAGGACTGTTTTATACATATGTTCACTTTTAAATCAATTTGAATGAATCTACCTAGTAAACCTTCGTCAATTTAAATTGAATTGAACTAAACAACAACAAAAACGATTTGGGTTCAAAGCACCCCTGAAAACAAGAACAAAACTAACGTGATTTTCTTTTCACCAACAATAATACGAACTCAACAGTCTGAATTTATGTACAGCTGAATATGTATTTGAAAAGATTTGGAACGTATTCATAAAATCTATCATTGCACAATAGTTTACAAATTTTTAATTCAAACCGGTTCAACTAATGTTTCAAAACATCAATTGTTTAGTGTCTCTTTTATTTCGACTAATTTCACGTTATTCAAAACCAATCAAAACCTAAATTGGATAACAAAACGTTTTTACGCATATTCAAGTGAATTTTTACTTCTCTCTATGTACTTTATTCAAGGATAACAACTATAATACTTTGAAGTACTTTGAGGCACCATCAGGGCGCAAATCTTTGAAAACGGTTCGCAATCTTTTGAGGATTTATTTTAGTATATCGTCGAGCGAGCTACGCTAACTATCTTAAGGGCCCGTTTACATGGAAGCGGGTCAACCCGTCTAGGCGAGTCAACCCGCTAAAGCGGTTGGAATGAATAAGAGTTTAAATTAAGAAAGAAATTAAGACAAGTCAGTCCAACTAACACTAAAAATAGCTTCAATACTATAGCCATTATTTTTACAATTTTTTATTTATACAACATGATCATTTCTTCATTAGATTTAAATAAAGCACCAGCTGTTTTGTTTAAAACCGAAATAAATAAACTTTTATCACCAAACGAATAAACAAAAATGTGAAAAACAAAAAATAAAAAAATATATTATTGTCTCGTGCATTTTTCAAAAGGAAGAAAGGATTAAAACAGAAGTCTTTTATCTATCTAATATAAAAATGTATTAAAAAATGAAGAAAATTAGAACAGTAAATTCCTTTGATTTGAACATATGATTTGAAACAAAAGGACTTCTTAACAAAACCCAAGCTAGCTTTTTTGAAGTGTTTACATGTTTTGAGGCGAGTTGACCCGTTCAAACGAAGCAACCCGCTTCGATCAAGCGGGTTTGCTCGGCACCGAGTCAACCCGTCTCTCACGTAAACATTTTATAGATTTCAAATAGATATCATTAAATTAAAAGTCAACCCGCTTAAGCGAGTTGACTCGCTTAAACGAGTCAACCCGGCCATGTAAACAGCCCCTAAGTCCCTTATTCTTTTCCAAACGTAGTTCTGATTGGCTTTCAATAACTAGTTCTTTGAAAAGTTTATTCGTTATTTAATAGAGAGCTAGTTACTTCGGTTCACCATTCGCGAACATTTCAATAATAGTAACATTGTAACAATAGTATTGCATGTATCCGCGAAGATTTTTCCGACGTTATCTCTATTGAATAGTTCTAAATTTAATCTAAGATTACAAAACAAATTCCCATATTTTAATCTTCAATCAGAAACAAAATCATTGTAATTATTCTAAAAAAGACAATAACATGACGGTAAAATACAAAGTAGCATATTCAATATAGATATTTCCCTCGGCCCGGTTGATCAAAGCAGGTTTAAACCTGCTTTAAGCTAAAACACTGTTCAAGCCTATTGTATTTCATTTAATCACAATATAAATATCTCGCGTTTAAACGGTAGTTAAGCTAAATGACGTTCGAACAACCGGGCCCTGAACTCTAAATTTAGCAAGACACTTCTTTCTTTTATTCAATAAAAGAGCTCACAAGAATCTTTTACATTAATTCGTAGATCATTCTTCATTGACGTACGTAAAAAATGTTTATGCGTAACTTAAGAGCTATAACCACAACAATAACTGTTTGGACTTAATAGACCTTTTCATAAATAAATTTCAGCAACTGAAGCCTCGTTTTCATGCATAATAAGTTATATAATTCTTTATAAAAAGATTTTTTATGATTCATGATTATTATGTCATAAAAGCACCACATTTCGATTTCTACTGCAGCAGCGCAGCATCGATGACCAGGAAGATGGTCAGGGGAAAAATCAGACCCACATAGAATTTTAGGTAAACAAACCAACTAAAATAAATCCTTTTTTCGAATCAAAAAAGTTCAAAGACGTTAGCATTATAAAATTAGTTTGCACTAAATAAGATGTTCCATTCTTTTATGTAACGACATGGTAACCCACGCATGAAAAGATTCAAAACATGATAACATTTTGTCGACTTTTTGAAATAACCAATTAATTCTATAAAAGCTTGCATTATGAAATTGCATTGAATAAGTGTGATTCTGTCATCCGGGATCACGAGGAACCTTGACTCCTTACCAATATTTTTGAGGAACCTTTCCTCAAACACTTCGAAAAAATAACATAAAAACACAATTTTTATCTTTTTTTGAGGAACCTTTTTAATTATTCAAAAATTAGGATCGAGGAACCTTTTTCACTTTATCAGACTCTGGGTATAACGGTTTGATAATCATTTTACGCGAGCACATTGCGCAATAGATAATACATTCTTTAAAATCATGATTTTAATCCATGGAAATGAATAGGTAGTTTCTATTAATTGTAAAATTATGATGATTTTTTAATCATTGTTTGAATAATGATATTTAAGGAAAGAGCTACAAATGGTTTGATAACGACCATACATGTTTTAAATATTTTTTTGAAAATATTCAGATTATATCAAAACTGTTATCCGTTGAATGGTTTATTTACTTACAAAAAATAATATATGTTATAAATAAATTGAAACTGTGAAACGTCTATTAAGGAGATAACAATTTGCAAAACCATGGCAATGGACGTGTGAAAAAGGTTAAAAATATTACAAAATTGTGTCGACTTTTTAAAAGCCAAAAAATATGTCTTCGGACATTTGTGACCGAATTATTGTCAGAAACATTACACAAAATACATAGAAAAACACTGCCCGAATTTTTCTCGATTTTTCTGTGAAAACCTAATTTCAAAATCTTATTTCTTTTTTCGAGTTTATTGGAAACCATTTTCCAGTACAAACATTCGTTTTCTAATAATATATATAGATAAAAGATTTTTTTTATAAAATAATTACATAACTTGCGTTTGCATGAAAACGAGACTTAAATTTATTCATGAAAAGGTCTATTATTTATTTTTTAACAAAATTAGTGTGTTTTATCTTCTGGTAAAATTCCGTCGTCAATATTGTTATAAATATTGTCAAAAGTTGATTTAGATTAGTTTAGATCCTACTCTGAGAATAAATTTTACTTTTGGAGGTTCATTTATAAAGGCCGATCAACGATCAAAGATTGAACAAACATGCTTAATGATCGGAAAAAATTCGTTCTTGCCGATCAGATTTGTCGGGAAAACTCAGTTTTCAATGGAATAAAATCATCTAGGTCGATCATTTTGAACCGAAATCTACTACTTCTGCTTTGGGGCTTAAACTGATATTCAGGAGAGCGTCCTGAATATCTTAATGATTTATAACATATGATGTCGCAGTAGGAAACTATGAAATTCGTGCAATATAGTCTCCTTAGTACCAAGGGTATTAGAAGCATTTCAATTTCAAACAATTTTTATTAATTTTCCTTGATACAGGAACTTTGATGATCTTAATATTCTTTATTGGAAAATTAGAAAATAGAAGGAATAAGACAAAAAATACGCAAGTTCCTATCTTAAAAATTCATGAACAAGTCTTTAAGAGCCTAACCAAAAAAATGTAAAATGTAAGATACTTAACGTAACAAAGTGTTATAATTCTTTATCATCTCTTCCTCGAAATAAATCTTAAATCCATCTTATCAAAATATAAGCAATTAGTTTAACAGTTCTCTTTTTATAAGATCTATTTTCTGGCGAGAACATATAAATGAATATTCAAGTGCATAATCAGGTTCCACTGTATATAAAAAAAATCCCAACCAATTATCACAAAAAAAGTGAAAACTAAAATGATTTACTAACTTTATATACAATGAAACATGGCATTTATTATAATCTTGATATTTTCAACATTTTTCATCAGAACAATGATTCCTAACAAATGTTTTTCTATCAGTGTCGGTGTCTCAAAAAGATTCAAGTTTTGCGAAAAGTAAGGCAAACCATTCATTATTATGAAACACTTCTCGTTAAACCATAGTTTATAGTTTATATAGTATGGTTAAAACAACTCAACCAACATTTCAGTGTAATAACCTTTATACGTGAGTATGATTGAACCTCTAAAAAAATCAAGTATTCGTATTAAATACATACCTTTTATCACAAAAAAAACTCTCACGAGACTCTTCGTAAAATCTTTTTCTTATTTTACGAAACAGCTTACATTACTAATCCGTCCATGAAACTTAATCCCGACTTAAACAAAAAATAATTCATTCTGACACGTTCATACATCTTTCAAATATATAGTCTTTCTACAAAATAAAGACATTATTTCGAAATTTATGTATTATCTATTCTTGAAACCTTTTGTATTCTTATTTTGCGTTCTTGCATGATTCTAAAGAAATTTTCTACTTACGAAAAAAGAAAATAGTTTTTCACATATTTTATGACTCGATGAGTGTGAGTGAAGGTTTTTTTTCAAAATGACGCCTACGAAATTTCTGAGGATGTATATTTTTTAAATTGTTCGTAGTTGGTACGCGTTTTTTGATTGGTTTGATAAATAATCGTGTTTTAATATAGTTCTAAAACGTTTATTGTGAACTGGTTATTCAAGATGATGAATGAAACCCCACTATGATATCAATGTTCATAGACATGCTATTTCTGCCTGGTATAGCATGCTTTCAACTTTATTGTAAGCTGTACCTGAATAACTGGAAAGGAGGGACATCATTATTTGGATTATTTCGTAAAATAGGTAGTCAGAGACTGTTTTTATGACATGAGGAAAATTTCTAGATTCGTCACTGCGAGGCGGTAAAAGTCCAACACCTCGCCTTACATGTTGCCCACATTGTCTAAAATAATTCTTCAGTTAGTAAAGTGACATTTTATTACATGGAATATGTACTGTCTGTTACCATGGTGATAACCAAAACAAATCATTAAGGGAGCAAACTAGGATTTCTTTCCATGATAAATAAAAACCTTTCTTTTCAAAATACCACCCTCATACAGAAGTACTTGAGTGTATTTGGCCCATTTCTTTCATTTCATAAAAATATGTAAATCAGGTTTAAATGGAAAATCGTGTTTCAATTACAATCATAGACGTATTAAGATAGAGACCGGAAACCCATGATATACGTTTGAGAAGAGGGGTATATCATAAAAAGTGAAGACCGATGCTTTCATTTTCAAACGAATTTACGAAATTACTTCAATTCTTTACTAAAGTGAAGTTTAATATCTCCTTATTCTGACCAATAATCAATTCTTGAAAATTATATCCCCTAGTACGCATGCCCATCAGCATGCCCGAAATTTCATAACCTATTACACTTATGTGAGATAAACTATCATAAGAAACAATGGGTTGTGTTCAAAAGTACAGAAACACGTTTAAGACTACCATTATGTGTAATATCATGCATTTAAACGGAGTTAAAACTTATCTAGGGTCCCAGAGACACGTTTTTTGAGCCAAAAATTCACATAAAATAGAGGGAAAATGACTGTTTAGCACAATATATCATGATGAAGAAGAGGAACTTGCCTTAAAAAAAAAACAAAGAATTGCATTTATACATTAAATAACATTTTTGAACTGAATAATACACAAAAAGTAACTGTTAATGGCCCAATTTAGGGGTTTGTGTGCAAAAGTCGGGTAAAAATAGACACATTCTTAGAGAAAAGGAGTATTATTGGCTAGAAAATTTCATATATACATTAATAAATCACATTGAGGAACTTTTTCACAAATTTGATATTGAAAGCATTGTTTTGGCGTAATTTAGCGGTCTTTAGGGGTTAAAACGGGGGGTCAAAATCGATCAAAAAGTGTCCTACTCAAAGTATCCACTCTCTATAAATGGGCACAATTTGACTATTTTGACACGCGTTTTGCCCCTAAAGACCCCCAAAATGGGCCATTAAGAATTATTGTGTCACAGTTAGTTTCACAATGCGATTTAATGAATAATTGCAAATTTCTAGCCCATAATATTCATTGGCACATTTTGACCATCTTCACTCCCATTTTGACCCCTAACCCCCTAAATTAGTCCTTTGTCATATTTGTGTAAAAGTTAGTTTCCCAATGTGACTAAATGTATATGTGAAATTTTATAGCAAATAATATTCATTCTTTCAAGGAATGGGCTTAATTTGACCCTTTTTCCCCCGTTAATTACACACTGCAAACGTTCCATATGAATCTAAACGATCGTCCCTAACTCCGAGCTTAGGCCACAGTGTTAAACTATTGAGATGTGCTATGTAGACAAGACAACTGTTCTTGAAAACCATTTGTTTACTGATATGCGAACCGAGGGAGGAAGGGAAAAAGGGGAGAGAGACAAGATAAAGATGGGACCACCTCCATCTTTTGTACTTTATTCAAACGATGTTGTTGTTTTTTAATTGGTCAATTTATTTATGATAATTTATTTCTATTTTATGAAAACTTGCGCAAATTTTGTAGATAAATATTGACAATAAATAATAATAATACCCTATTTAAGCAGCCAATTATCTTAAATTGCAAGTTTAGATGTATAAAAACATTAGAACTATGCCTAGATATCCTACGTGGGCGTATTCAACCGGATGCACATGTTTTTACATCTTATTTGATTGTGGACCCTACTTATATTTAGGACCCCACCCGTTTCAAGTCCTTTTCTTAATGCGTCTTCTGGAGTAACATGAATGGCTAATCAAAACTTGACACAGAAATTGACACAGAAATTGTTGAAATTGTTTTCAAGAACAATTATCTGAAAACACTCTAACATTTTTGTATGTCATTTTTCCTTAATGATGCAGGATACCATTTCCTTTTAAGAATTCAATACAAATTTTTTTCATTTTTCTGCAAAGGTTTAGGTTTTCATTGTCAAAACCTGTCAACTATCTTCGACGAAGACGTGGGTTGATCTTACGAGAAGGAGTATCGCCCGATACTACCTAACAAGACTTGGAGACTCAATGTCACATACAACTTCCTAAAGCGATTGTTCAATCGTCAGGACGATAACTGAAGTCAATGATTTATTGAATACGATGCGCGTTTTGTCAATCATTTTGTTTTTCTACTGGATTAGTACGTGATGATAATTGCTAGGGAAAGGTTCAGATGCTTTCGTGAGTAAGAGGCCTTCTCAAAAAGGTTTTCATATTTGTTATGGGACCATAAACATATGACGTCCAACTTTGAAGGGGGTATGACCGAAAATGATGATTCTTTCGTCATTCCGGTACATTTAACTCCACCGTTTACTGGATTAGGGGGGCAAGGGTCTGAAAATGGACGTCATATGTTTATGGTCCCTCATAGAAAATGTCTGTTAATGCTAATGTTTAATCAACGCCAAGGATCCTCGGAATCGATATACCACATCTAGAAGGTTTTACAAACAAGCTTCTTATTATTGCATATCTTTTTCAACTCCTATACTGCATTCTTAAGGTGCATAAGAAACATCCATGCCAACGAAGTTCTACTATCACCAGTAGGCATGTACTACTATATATCTGTACGGTAGACTATTTATGTCGATGTACCACTAGAGGCCTAAATTTTTGTCCTTATGATAATAATATTTTGTATGGAGACTCGTATGGATATAAGGATTCAAAAAAATTAAAAGTTGACAAAATTCCATTAATTATT
>JAUKPT010003384.1:0-12109 GCA_032273505.1 Nanomia bijuga | reverse complement strand
TTATTATCTAGTTTAATGCCTAACAGTTTGACAGATTTAGAGTTTTTAATGGTATATCCATCTACTTCTATGGAGTGCACAAGATCATTGTCACTTAGCATTAGATGGAATTTATCGGGGTTTGCTTTAAGACCATTATTCTTTATCCAATTAAGTAGTGAGTACGTTTCCGTTTCTAAGTGTTTAAGAACTTTAGGGATTGTAGAAGCGACAGAGAATGGAGAGTTATCGTCAGCAAAGTTGCAAATATCAATTAAACAAAATAGAAATAAATCATTCGAGTCTATATTATAAAATGTTGGTCCTAGGATAGACCCTTGAGGTACACCTGACGAGTTTTCATACCAAGAACTGAAATTTGAATTAACTTTAACCCTTTGGAATCTATTGCTAAGATAGCTATAGATCAATTTTAAAGAAAGATAATCAAAACCATAAGAGTGTAATTTGGCAATTAGCAAATCATGAGGCAGACAATCAAATGCCTTAGATAAATCAGTAAGAACAATGCCATATTCTTCAGATTTATCCATAGATTTTTTTATTTTCTCAATAAGATATAGTAGACTATGTTGAGAACTCATTCCTTTACGAAATCCACATAGAAATGGCGATAGCTTATCTGTCATATATACATTAATTTGAGATAACATTATTCTTTCAAATATTTTTGATATGGTACTTAAAACACTAACTGGACGATAATTTCCTTTAAAATGTTTATTATCTTTTTTGAAAATAGGGGATACATCTGCCAGTTTCATGTGTTGTGGAAAAGTGCCACTACTAATGGTATTGTTGAAATCTAAGACTATCTTAGGGCTAATTAGAAAACTATTATCTTTTATTATTCTAGTAGGCACAGTCTCTAAAGGTGACGACTTCTTCACACAAAGATTATTTATTTCATCTTCGACAACTTTTAAAGTTGTTCTGTGGAATGTGAATTTTGGATTTTGAAGATAGAGTGCATTTATCTTTAAAATGGAGGGATGATTTTCATACTTTCTTATTGCTTGGTTGATAGGGTCATAGTTGTTAGCTAGATTATTTTTCGTGGATGAGTAAGTGCATCTATGATAAATGGTTATACATCAAGAACCTGTATGGGTTTACTTTATTATTTTCACGTGTTTCGCAATTTTGTCTATTCCAGTGTGTCCATTGTGTGTCTTACGGAACTCAAGATTGGGGAGTCAAAATTAATTCCGTTATAATTACCATGGTCTATAATCTACTTAATAATCTATTTTAGGACATTATCAACATGATCTGGAACTTCAATCCAAGTGAACGTCCAAGCTTTCATCAAATACTACAAGCCATCGAAAAGATACCGTTATCAACTCGCAGGCTTATACGCTCCCCTAGTCAGCCGACGTATCTGACACGCTACGTGAACGCTTTAATATAATGACGATCCGTGTATTCAAAAAGGCTTTACCAAGCAAGCGTTCGAGTCATGTCGAGTCTTGTCGTCATGTTTAGACTTGAAAGGAGGATCCAAAGTACAGTGACTGTATAGTGGTGTATGATGCTCTTTCTTCTCTATTGTGCCTCTCGGCTCGTCGTCAGTCGTGAGTGTGTAATTCATCATTTCCTGATTTGACAACACACTATAAGACAAGTAGTGGATCTAGAAGAAAAAATAACAAAGGTAAACAAGAACACAAACCTGTGCTCATTTCGAAAGAAGAAGAGAAACGTGTTCATACTACATCGACGAAATTGAGTGAATGGTTTGCTATAGCTACCTGCTTTACGAATTAAATAATGGATCGTTGCCGGATTATGGCTAATTTAATCTTTTGATTGGTTGGAAATTACATCATCGAGATATTGATTATTTTTTCTGTAGTAACGTGTTCATCATTTTTGATTTTAACAAATCATCAAATTGCGACATTTTAAATTGAATCAATAAGCTTCTTGATCCTATAGTTTCTAACCAATCAAACCGCTAAAATAGTCGAATTTTTGCGACAATTATTAAGCCTGAAAAAATATGAGGTATCCAATGACATTGTCTGTTTACAATGCGGCGTAAGTGACAGTAGATATCATGATGATGATGATGTTAATGATGATGATGCTGTTGAAGTTTCAACAAATATGTTGGAATTTTCTTTGACCTGTAAATCTGGTTGAGAGAAATTGATAAATTAACCATGCAAGGTGTCTGTGAATAGCCTCTGAAAAAGTGGGGTTCGTTGATACCCAAATGTTACATCTTTAGGGATCATCTCTAAGCTTTGTCTGATTAAGACGATTGATTGGTTGAGTATTACATCATGAAGAATCTGTGTGGTTTATTAAGAAATGTCACAATTTGATGTTTTCTGAAAATCAAGAAAAATTATATCAATTTTAAATGAACCAATCACAATCTTGATTATGTAATATAACCTATCAATAGTCTAACAGACTTTTGAGATTATTCCTTAAATGGTTTTAACTCAGATTTATTTTTGCAGATGAATTTTTCTGTAACTTAAAAATGATTAATGGAATTTTATCTTGAAAATTAAGTCAAATAATAAAAAGTACATCTAAGCAAAAATTAATCTTTTTAAAGGGTTTGTCTGCAAATTATAGGTAAATTTAATATTTAAGTGCTTCAAAATTACATTTTAAAGATTTTGATCGGTTCACTTTAAGAATTTTATCATGATTTTTAACAAAATATAAAATGACATTTTGAAATCAACCAATAAGATTTTTGATGACGTAACTTTTAACCAATGAAAAGGCAAATATACTGATAATTTGCAGACAAACTCTAAGGGAAAAGAGAATGTTCTTTTTCTTTTTTCTTTTTTTCCTTTTCTTTTCTTTTTTAATTCTGTATCTTTTATGTTTACTCAATATTGTTTGTTGTTTTATTCTTATTGTTGCTTGATGAGCAGAATCTTTTGCAGGCAGAAACTTTGCGGTTTTGACCTTTTTGTCTTTGGATTGTTCAAATTAACAAAATGCTTCACTGTGAATTTTATTTTATGGAAGTTTTTACCTGCAAAGCTTCATGCTCTTTAGTGTCATGAAATATCATTTGTATATTTTTATTGAAGTAGGAATGACTTAAAGGAAGAATAGAATTTAACAATCAGAATTAGATATATAGGACAATGGGAAGAACTTCAAAAAAACTTAAAAATCGTTTTTTATCAATTCTGATTTATGTTACACTAAATTTTGAAAAATTTCATTTTAGATTTATTGTTTGCTTTTCTTTTTTTCTTTTATCTTTTAACTTTTAAACGAATGTGTTAAACTAATTAAATGTTGTTAGGGGAATTAATTTCACTCTCGTCAGAATCTAATTGCTTTTACGGAATTGTCGCCAAATTATGGCTAATTTAGCCTATTGATTGGTTTAAGATAACATTGGAAAGATTCTGATTGGTTCATTAAGAAGTTTTTTTATCATTTTTTATTTTAACAAAGCATCAAATTGTGACATATTAAATCTAATCAAATAGCTTCTCGATAATGTAATTTCTAACCTAATCGTATACCTACTAATGCAGTTATTCTGTATTTGCCCACTGTTTTGGCCCGCTGTTTTGTAATTGTCCGCTGTTTTGTATTTTTCCGCTATTTGAGATTTGAGCTGAAAAGTCAGTTATCTATTAGGGAAACATGGATAGGAGTAAGACATCCGATTGAAAAACTCATTTTCACGTTTTACCTTTTTTGGAAGCCATTGATTTTCAAATGAATAGAATCATTTACTGACGTTTTGCGAACGTTTTTAATAAAAAAGATGATTTTATTAAGAAAAATTTGTCTAATTTAACTGATAAAAAGCTGTTTTTTCTTTCCGGTGTATATGATTAACTAGGAATCGCATTTTCAGTCGTGCAATTAGGGATTAATTGCCCTCCTTCTAATGCGATTGCTAATACAAACAAACTGCAAATTTGGCGACAATATACTGTATATGGTTTATATTAAAGGCATAAAATGTTGCTAGTATAAAAATTCGCAACTTTCACCATTTTTTTGTGCCTCAAAATTTCGTTTTTTTTATATTGTCAAAATGGTGTCAAATTGATGTCTTTGCTTAATTATTTTTTTCCTCTAAAGTTGATAAGAATACATTTTTATGCCTTTAATTTAGCCTTTAGTTTTTAAAATACTGTATGCTTTAGTTAGTGTTATCCTTTTTATGTCGTACAAAATTCGTCTCGATTTTAATCTTATGCTTAAAATAGATAACTTAGTTTTTTCTATAGATTTTCATAATTTTTTTACATACTATATTTTACTGTGATGTCTTTCGTAGTATATCTCTTAAACTTAGGCCCTTGAATTTTTAGTTTTATTACCAAAGGAAATAAATACTGTGGTAAAAAACATTCTTAAAAATATCTTATAAAACTGGTCATTTCTCCTCATTTTTTTCACTGTTATATCGTATTCTTTGGAATAAACGTTTTCAGTCCCAATAGTGAAAAAAAAGAAGCGCTCAAGGGCGCTTATTCAAGTGAGCGCTTATTCGATAGGGAGCTTATTCCAATGAATACAGTTAATTTTCTTTTTTTTTTTTCTTTTAATACTAGTTACTTATTAAGATGTATGTGTTTTATTTATTTTTTAAAAAGCCTGAGAAAAAGTTTCACTGTGTGTGTGTGTGTGTGTGTGTGTGTGTGTGTGAGTACATGTGCTGCAGTCTTAAGACTCGAGATATTTGCCTTATTTTTATTGTTTTCATCCATTTTATTTTTTTAATTTAGTTTTTGTTGTAATAATAGGTATGAGAATGCTTACAGTTTAATTTTTGCTTAAAAGCTAAAAATGCAATAAAAATAGGGAGGGGCATTCCTTGCTTGAATTTCATTTTTCACTTATCTTTTTTGGTTAAACCACTCATGCCTCATTCAATAAAAATATGCTATTCAAAAAATAAAAAAGTCAGGGATTGTTGCCAAATTATGGCATTCAATCTTTTGATTGGTTGGAAATTACATCAAGGCACTGATTGGTTCGTGCAGAAGCGTTTTTATCATTTTTGATTTTAACAAAACATAAAATAGTGACATTTTAAACCAACCAAACACCTTTTTTGTTGAATGAAATATTAGATAGTTAATATTCAATTTTTCAAATAATTATGCAATTAATTTTGCATCGGAATTTACTTTTGCGTTTTGAAATATATTTGACTAATTGTTTTCAAAACGAAAATTCTTATTGTGAAAATTTCTGATTTTAAATCAAGTCCGGTTTGTCTAAAAAACTTATCTTTTGACAGTATGTTGTCTTTTGTATTTACAAATACCAATAAAGAATTTATTAACTGAAGGAAGAGAACTAAATATATTTGCAGAATCTAATATTTTCTTCATGTTCACCCCAAATCTGCTGAAATCCTGAATGACAATGGCAGATCATCTGTTTTCTGCAGATTTGCTATATCTTTGAAAGTTCTTAACGAGTATTTCTGTTTTGAGTTCTTTTCGCGCTAAAGCAGTGATTTTTCAAAACATGTTGAAAACGTTATTTTGGCAAATGTAAAGTATTCTCTGTCATTTATTTGATTCGTAAGTTTTTTTAGGGACCATTTGAAAGATTTGTCTAACTTAGACTATTATATCCTCGAGATTCTTATTGGTTCATGTTGACTTTGAAAAGCATCAGATAGTGACATTTTTAAATGAACCAATTAGATTCTTGGCGACGTAATTTTCAACCAATCAATAGTCTAAATTAGACAAACTTTTGAGATAATTCCTTGGTGAAATTGGTCCAAAATCATCAATATGAGAAATCATAATTCATAGCTTTGTTCTAACACAACAAAATGTTTGTTTTTATGTATTTTTTTATTTCCGTCTGTGCCTTGTATTATATCTATTATTTTTTTAAATTTTATTTACGTAGTTGCTGTGTAGGGTTTGTCAGTAAAGTATAGGTAAATTTAATATTTCATTGGTTGAAAATTACATCATAAAGGTTTGGATTGGTTCACTTGAGAATTTTATCATGAGTTATAGTTTTTAACAAAACATCAAATGATGAAATTTTGAAATGAATCAATCAGTTTCTTCATGACATGATTTCCAACCAATGGAATTCACCTATGATTTGCAGACAATCCCTTAGATATATGGAGGAAGTCTTCTCTTAGTTGATGATTTCAACCAGAGAGCTTCAGAGCAGTGTCCACTCACAATAAACTGAAAGCTCGCTTTGATAAGTCGCTTCTCTACGATGATGAAGAAGAATTTCGATGCGCCAATTCGTTTCTTCGCACGAAAATATTTTCAGAATTTTTTTTCGAAAAAATAGACGAAATATTTTTTTGCTCCTATTGTAAAACTCTGAGCAAATCGAAAATTTTATCATATTTATAATGGTGAGAACATTTTCTTTAGGAATTGTTTCAAAAGGTTATTTTAATTTTGTTAGAAGATGAATTTAGTATTACATGATCAAGGTTCTGAACAGGGTGTAAGAGTATTTAGCCACTTTCGGGTTGAATATGATGTTAAAGATTACCAAAAATGTTAAAAAATTGTTATCTGCCATGATGGTTCTAAATTTCGTTTTTAGTGAATCGTTGTGTACTATCAACCGTCAACTGATTTTAACAGAACATCAGATTCTGACATTTTGAATTGATCGAATCAGAATCCATATGATACAATATTTAACCAATGAATCAATAGTTCCAACTTTTGAAACAATAAGCAAAAACAGACAAACTTTTTTCGTTTTTTCGTTTTTCTTCTGTTCTTCATGGGGAGGTCGGCTCTTGACAATACTAATCTCTTGTGATATAGGAATTTAATTGGTGGCTGTAAAAACTTTTATATTTATATGTAAATATATTGAAATAATGAGATACAAAATAAAGAACAAGTCACTTAAAACAAATTGATATTTATAGTTATTCTTCATTGAGTTTTTTCCCTTTTTTTCCATTCTGTTATGTCATATTTATTTTGCTGTTTGCTTTGTATGTTATCACTCCGCTGATTTGGACGTGACGCAAAATCATCATCTTTAGGTTAAGTACAAAAAGTCTAAATAAGTCTAAAAAATGTTTATATTTTAAGTTCTTACTTCAAATATTTTCTCCAAAATCTTCTCCAAAATTCTCTCCAACCAATGTGGACAATGTAAGTGCATTTTTCACTATTTTAGATTTTAGGACTATCCTTAAGTCCCAGCGTGAACTATACATGGTTCCGGGTTTGGAAAAAGAGTGCAGTTTTAGTGATTCGCCATAGTGATATGTCATTATAGTGTCCGCCATGTTGGTGATCGTTATAAAAGAATCGTGAATTGCACGCTTAAAATTGCACGTTTTTTAAAAACCTCGGAAGACAGTAGAAAAAATCTTGTCGATGATTTGCCTTATTTTTGGTCTTTATTTGGTCTATATTAGACTTCTGCCTGGTCTATTAAGTGTTCAAAACACTGGTTAAAGTAGTTCGAAACAAGAAGCATTCGATGTGCCTTTTTCGTACCAATCTTTGTTTTGCTTCGTTCGCTTCCGAGGGAGGGGAGAAAAAGACACACCGTAAAACACGCGGTACGTCGTACTCAATAAATAAAGTTACTTCCTGGACGCTGATGCTGCAGCAGGGTTGGTTTTCATGATGGGAAAGCTGGAAGATAAGATAAGATAAGATAAGATAAATGTATTTCAGACAAAAAGGCTTTCGCCTGATGGTGTCCACTCACGCTTGGTGATCATCACTAGAATGGTGTTGCAAATTCTTCGGTTGTTCCCCAGTATGCGTCTATCTTGCATTTGAACTCGTTGGTCGTTTTTGACAACACTGCGTTTTTCGGCAAATTATTCCAATCGTTTACGACTCTTGTTGAGAAGGTATTACGCCGTACATCTTTTACAGCTTTGGGTTTCCCTAATTTATAGGGATGACTTCCGCGGTTCGTCTGGTTTTGAGCAAAAGTGAAGAAATCTTCTCGTTCAAGGTTTACTTTCCCGGTTACGATCTTGTATGTCATGATCATATCGCCCCTCCTCCTTCGATGCTGACGGCAATTTAAGGCGTCGTAGTCTCTCCTCGTATGGTAAGGAACTGAGTTGGTATGTACGCTGGGTATAAGCATAGATAAAAGAAAATAGAATAAAAAAGTGATAAATGATTATGATGAATGATAAATAGGAAAAAATCATACTGAAATATTCTGTCAAAAATTCATGTAAGTGTAGATGAAGACATTTTTCTTTTGCTAGGTAACATGTCATGCTGCAGGGAAGAACTCAAATAATCTGACTGGTATTCATCACAACGTTTAAAAAAAAGATCTAGATCCTCTTAGTTCCAAGACAATGTCATCAGAGGAATTACAAAAGTGGATAGCTGAACAAAAAAGGTAAGGTTACAACTATAGCTAATAAAAGGCAAGAATAAAAAGAAACTAAGACAAGAACAAAACACAGAAACGCTTTTTTTTCATCCATTTACATGACATTCCCGATAGAGGCAGTATATATTAAGCATTACTAACGGGGATGGATCAACATTTACGACACTTACAACATTTAACATTCAACGGAATCTATTGCCGAATTTAACGCACCACAAGGGACCACTTGCGGCGGACATTATTTCAATGATTTAGTTACTTTTGCTGTCTATCGGGTAAACAGGCATTAAATAAAATTGTAATTTGAAGCCATATTCTTCTTCTTTTTTGTTATCTTTAGAATATTTCTTAAACTCGTACCCAGTGCCGTCATAACGTCGCCGCTATCATATGTGATAAAAGCACTGGGGACGAGGGTGAGAAAGTCAAATTAAGTCATCGTCAAAGATAGATTTTCTGTCTTAAATCCAACATGACACCGGTCAAAGTTTATATCACGAGTCGTAACCTTCTGTCGAGGTTTCATCACTACTTGAATTGAATTTAGGTTGAAGACATTCGATCACTTTCATCTTCATTCATCGGTTTCTCTCCTTCTATCTCTGGTTTTCATTCATGTCAGCATACGGTAACACATTTCCTATCGTTTAATAATATTTTTTGAAATCTTCAGATTTTGATTTATTTCTGTAACTAAGTACTCGGTAATCAAATGAAACAAAACAAAGAAAGGTTCATGATCCAGGTAAAGTAAACGTATTTGTATTGTGGTTGGTATGGGGTCATCGAATTAGTACGTACCCAACGAAAGGGGTCTATGCAAGGGTATGTTGGTACGTTAGTTAGGCTATGTATGAGCTAAACGCTTGGTGACTTTCCTGATTTATATATTTATACTTATTTATACTATAGATGACACATTATGAATTTCTCTTAAAAATTTATTTCTAATTATTATAACTCAGACAAAAGAAATTTTGTTCTATTAAAATGAGCTCCCTTACGTCTTGATGTGATGAAACCTTAAAAAATTAAAGGTTTTTGAAATGAATGCTTGGAGATGGTAGGTGTTAAACTGAGTACTCAAAAAATAAAAACAAGTTTTTTGATACATTTTTCAATTTCAATTTATTTTTTTACAAAAGAGAAAAAGAAAACAAATCTAAAACGAATAAGAAAAATTGAGATTTATAAAAAAAATAATGATACATGAAATACTAGAAATAAAAGTAAGAATAAAGAAAAACATGTAGTATAACAAAAATCTTGGTTTTATGTAAGAGTTTTCCTGGATTGCTGAGCAAGGCTTATGAGCTACAAGGAGTTGGTAAATAGTAAAGAGACGCAGGGTCAATAGAATAAATGTACTTTAGTTACTTTAAGGGATCATCCCAAAAGTCTCATTCAGACTATTGATTGGTTGAATATTACATCATAAAGAATCTGATTGGTTTATTAGAAAATGTCACAATTTAAGTTTTTTCAAAGTCAAAATGATGATATCATTTTTAAATGAGCCAATCAGAATCTTGATGATATAATTCTTAACTAATAGTCTAAAGAAAACGTTTTTAAATAATCCCTAAGATGATTGTGTAATATAATTTCACGGTGCCTTTTGTCGCAATACAAACAAGTCTTCTTACTATTTACCAACTTTTTTTTATGTTTGATCAATGGCTCAGCAGTGGTTAGGTTGCAGGTTTCTCAATGGAGCGATCCCTCTTTAATCCCCGTAATTTAATCTAATCAATCACTGAAATAATGTCCGCCACAAGTGATCCCTTGTGGTGCGTTAAATTCGGCAATGGATCCGTTAAATGTTAAATATTGTATGTGTCGTCAATGTTGATCCATCTCCGTTAGTAGAGCTTAATCCTATTTCGACCGGGCTTTTTTGAGTGCTCTAAGACTGGGGGAGGGCGGAATCTGCCCCCTCTCTAAAATCTTTAAAAATGAAGCAATTGAGGTATAATCGGTAGAATTAAAGACCTCCATAGGATCTACCAAAAAAATTTAAAAAAAGTTCCCCTTGGTTCAACATTTTGTCTACGTCAGCACTTTTTTGTGATGACGTCATTATAGATACATAGAAAAGCCTGCCAAATGCTTCCTCCGTGCCTCCTTCCCTCAAATCTTTAAAAATCATGTAATTGGGTTACGACTTCATGGAGTTATAGTCCTTGATATGATCTACCTAAAAATTTAAAGAAAATGATTTTTGGTCCATTATTTTGCTGACGCCATCATTTTTTGTGATCGCTTCATCATATATTTTCTATATATGTACAGAAAAACCTGTCAAGTGCCAGAAAATGACTTCAACAACTCCAAATTTCAAAAAAAACTGGTGGAGATGTTTCTCATAAATCCATAAACATATATTTAAAAGAATAGCTTCATATCACTATCCAAACAAAGGTTATTAGGTGTTTTGTTTTTGTTAAAATGTATTGAAAATATAGGAAATTCCATACCTACCCCTGACAAAAGTCCTCTAACTTCCGACAGGGGGTCCAATTAAACTAAAACCTTGCAAAGATGTAAAACTAAATAAAACTAAAAGTCAGAAAAGGATGAGTTGTAATCTTTTTTCATTTTTGAGTTATTGAACAAAAACCACTAGGGGGGGCAGTAAGTGCCCCCCCAGTCCAAATAGGGTTAAGATATGTTCAAGTCAGACTCCTGGTTAAGTTGAATACAGAAGAGCAAGGACAAATGATATTCTTAGGTATGGCTCATTTCTCCGTGGACTAAATGAACATAAAAACTATGTTGGACATTTCATGCTGAACTTGTACCCTTTGGCACTGCTTTGGCACTCTCTGCTCTCTAATAGACTGGAATAATAGGGGGGCCGGAAAAATTCTCAAGAATTAATAGCAAACATGAGTGGTCATATCGTCAAATGAGGAAAAGTCTTATTCAACTCTTTTCACAAATGCTGGGTTTCTTCAGAACTCCAATTTTTTCCAACCAATTACCTTCATTTGTGGTCAGGTAACAGCTTTAGTAAAGTACTTTTGCACAGTAAAAATAATTTGAAAGAAATGAAAGGAAGTAGGGAAAAGACTAAGATGAAAATTTGCAACTACTCAAAATAATGGTTTATGATTTGAAAGTTATATCAGTGGGTGCGCTATTATCTCAGGATCTCAAAACATTTCATTTTTCTTTCACACAGATATTCTTTTGAGAAAAAGTAGTTTTTCCTTGAATTTGTCTACTCATCTTTCAACAAAATTGTAGTATGATATTTTACTAACCAAGGGGGTTATATCATAATTCATTAATACTAGGTTTGATATCATGAAAAAATGTGTTTAGAGAAATTCATGTGCAAGATTTTACACACTACTTAACCATGGTGTGAACCCCCCTGATTTAAGGGCGGGTCTGGAGGCCATAATTTTGAAAAATTAAGATGGGGTTAATTTCCAGGGTGGGGAAGACCATTTTCTCCACTTACGTGTATGTCATCATTATAAAAATTGATTTTTTCATAAAATTACTTGGACAAGCCTTTCAGCAAAGATTCATTTTCCGGGACACGAGGCTAGGGCATATCAACTGTTACTAGCTTAGTAATGAGAAACCAGCTCTTTGGTTCCATTATATTTCTTGCACTAGAATGGCATCACATTTGTAAACAATTTTTTTGTGGACAAAAATCTTCCTTTCATTATAAAAAGCAGTGTAGATCCAAAATTCCCAAAAATCTGACCCATTTTTTACGAAATATCTGACCAAAATCTGACCAAAT
>JAUKPT010003383.1:947-12110 GCA_032273505.1 Nanomia bijuga | reverse complement strand
TCAATTTACGACGAAAACTCCTCTGGTTATTCCAAGACCGCCTTCCAATAATATAAATTATGGCAAAAATCGAAAATATTCTAATATATAAATATGCATTAATATGCTCTAGTTAGTTAGAATATTAGATTCTAAATTAAGCTTATTATATTGATTAGCGATGATCCGATTTTTATCAAAATGATTGACAAGGACAATTTATGTGAAGTCCATATAAAAGATTTAAGTGGAAAGTAGAATCATTTCTAACTATTTCGTCGGCTACAAGGTGAGAGCAGATTTGAAAATTTATTATATGCTTATCGCTAATTTTGCTTTTTACTGTTTTACCAAATTTGCCTTTTAAGAAATCTCTACAATATGTGTCAGCAGCTGTCCTTTTATGTCTATTTCTTTGGTATTTTCATTGCAATCTTTGTTCGCTACAAGGCCTGAATTAGTACTCAAAACGAACGATGGCATTGTATCTAAATAATTCGTTTAAAACTGTTAATTATTACTTCTGACTCCAGGCCAGTCATGATATTTTCTTTATTAGGCACAATATGTAGTTGTCTTTGGCATTTGGGTAGATTGCTGTTTAAATGGGGTAAAGCTGTCATGCCTACGTTGAAGGACATGGTTTTCAAACAACCGACGCTCTTTTATTTAATCTACTAATACTTCGTTTTCCATCGACGTTACATGTTTTAAATCTCCAAATTCCTGGTTTGAATCTATAAAAAAAAAAATGTTTTAGAAATGGGGGAAGTTGATATCATATCTAAAGTCAGATTCAGAATAATGACGCGCAAAGAAATTGTGAAAGATATTCATTCGTGTAAAAATATTGTTATAAACTAATCTGAGAAACCAATGTCATCACAAATTATTATTTTGACAAACCACGGTTGAAATCGATGATATTACCGGTGCTGTCCCCCGATGGATAGTATGAACGGCAATGATTAGATGATATGATAAAGATATTTGACATTTAGATTAAAGGGAAACAGCAGTGAGCAAAAACATACAACCCTTTCAACTAATAATGATTCATAAATGTTCAACAATGTGCTCTAAATGTCATGCGCAGATTTCAGAAGACGTTTTCAGTTGCATTGTTATGATATGGTAGGTTTTCTGCTAGTTTTACGAGAGTTTGTTAAAACACATTACCAAAACATTGGTCTTTTAGACATAAAGAAATTTTGTATTAATACTATATCAACTAATCTGCAAATTATTTTTAATGATAGCTTGATATAAATATATTTGGGATAAGATGGTCTAAGGAGCACTGTAGATGGAGCGATCTATACACTTATTTGCAACATGTTTGGTGTTTTAAATAAATGGATTTAAGCAGATTCAGAGAAGAAAATTTCGATTTTAGCTGTTTAGCGTTTATTCGATATTTTCTTTATTGGATTTACTCAAAATCATAGGTTAATTGAAAAATGTCATCTTGAAAAAATCTATTGATCTAATTTTCAACCAACGTCATACCAAACTTATCAATAACTTTACAATAGTTTATGAAGCATATTGTCAGGTCCTATTTATTTCAATCTACTATAACAAATCAAAATATCTTTATTTTACTTATGATTCGTGGTTCCTAGTTGAGCAATTTAGTTTCGGTTCATATATCAGTGCCATTATGGATTATGGATTATTTCTATAATCAAACACGCGCTTATGTAAAGACTCTGTTGTTCTTAAAGCCCCCTCTAGTGTCGAGAATTCGTTTCGTACTAGCACGGCTCGGATGTATTATGAAAATTCATGAATTAAATAAAAAAGTTCCGTGTTCCCAAATTATTCCATATCTGTTCATTTTCATGTTTACAGCACGATAAAGTTATCACCTGTTTCTTTCGTATCAACGAACTTGCTAAAATGATTTAAAGTCTTTCCTGTACTGCCAGTAGATGACACAATCAACAGTAAATGACACAATTGACAGTAAATGACACAAACCCAACAGTAAATGATACAAACCACTCAGTAAATGATACAATTAAATGAATAAAGAGTTCATATTAGAAACCACAGTAAATGATACATTTATCATTTTAGATCAACAGTATATGACAGAAGTATATTTTTACAAAGATAAGGAAAGAGCAGAAATTGTAGTGTTTTTTTTGGGTCAGGACGTAAGTCGTTAGTCCGAAGGGTCATCGGTCTGACGGGTCGTTGGTCCGAAGAGTCATTGATCAGAAAGGTCGCTGGTCCGAATGGTCGTTGGTCCGAAGGGTCGTTGGTCTGAAGGGTCGTGAATCCAAAGGGACATTGGTCATTGGTACAATGCTACATCTCATTTAGAAAGAAATATTTGCTATCCGTATTAGCGTAAGTCATTTCACATGTGAAATGAGACGTTGAGTCGATTTGATTAGTTAAAAAAGATGATAAAGACTAAACAATTTAATGAAAATTTACAAATCATTCTACAACATTTGGGTAGAATTGGGATCGGTTCATCAGGACCTTTTAAAGATTCTTTTTGATCATTATAGAAGCAATAAATCCAATTTTTATTTGGTCGACATCATCATCACGACAACCGATAACATCTTGTTCAACTACCGACCAACATATACCTCTCATCACGTGATCATAGTTCTTCTTTGAAGCTGTGAGAATTTGAAATAACCAAAACTCACGAATATATAGATTATCCTCTTCCACCAAACAAGCAGGAAGTACGAGAGGTTCGAGATTCAAGTCAAGGAATCACTCTTTTCAATTTTGCCTCTATTTTGATAGTTTACAGACTGAAACTTTTTGACTAATAGTCATAGGCAGGATTAAATTCATCCATATGATAGTCAATTTTACCAAATGAAAGAACAGAAAAGGTCGACTAGGGTGGCATAAACTTAGTAGAAATTAAAGAAGAAGAAGATAACAAAAATGAAGATTATATAAAGTACAAATTGCGAAAAAAGAACTTGGGGACAATAAAAAGTACATAAATGGAATCCTTAAAGCTTTGTCAATAGATTGGTATATTGAGTACGAGAGCAAAATGTAGAGCCCCCCTCATTGTTTTTTTTTACTTATTTACTTTTTGATTTTGCGTTTGAGATGGCCCCATTAATAACAAAATCAAATTTAGGTTTGTTCTTGGCGTTGTCCTGGTTTGCAGCCACCTGTACCGTCTATGTAAATGGGCTAGTCTACAAAGCAAAGATTTCGATGGAAGTTATCATTTAAAAGATAATTGATTATTATGTCTTTTGGGTTGTTGTTAAAGATTGAGATGAGGTGAATTTGCATTCCCTTTTTTGTCTGGTTTAAACTGAGAGTGGTAGCGATCATCCTCTTCTTTTACTTGGTTCACGATTCACTAATCCTTTCTATAACTGTGATTAGCTTTTGGTATCCTCACAAAGATCTAAAATGAACATCAGTTAATACATCTGGTCTTATTGGGATTGCATTTCGATCACACTGGGTTCGTAATCAACATCTTGACACAAACAAGATTGAGAAATTATTCGCAGTTAAGCTCTCACGATGAACAGTTTTCTTGAAAATGTATAGAATATGATTGCCATGAATATGAAGCAGCATATACAATGCTGAATATGTGATTATTAAAGCCTCTAACTTCATAGTTAGAATACTTCTGAGAAAGTTTGTTCCGTCAACAAATTACTGTACAAATTAAAATATCGTCACGGAGAGGACTCAAAACCATAACTACATTTTAAGGTAATTTTTATCTGCTGGATAGTTTTTTATATTTGTATATAACTTTGCAACTTTGTATTATCAACGCTAGATTGCTTGAACCTTTCTAGGAGAACATCGTTAAGTTTATCAAAACTGTTGCCGAAGTGATAATTGTTCTTTGTAATCAATGTTAATTATTTTGATTCGCCTTTTTCAACCTATCTAAGAGTGAAAGATGTCCAGCATATTCTTGTGTTGCTTACCATCAGGACCAACAGAGTATTAGTTATATGATTTTCGATCTATACAATCCAAATTTAATTCAATGAGTGTGAGCAAAATTGTTTCACTTGCACTTTTAAGTTTTAACATTCCAAACATTTCGATTGATACTATCTTTGGATCTTTTGGGTCGTTCAAAAAGATCAAGAAGAGAAGCCTTGCGAAATATTTTGCGATTAGATTGAAGTAGCAATTGTAAATATATCTCCTTTCTTGTACCCACATCATCGTACATTATCTTGCTTTTGATTGCAGAATCATTAATACAACTTTGTTTTGAAGAATGACGTTGCGAATCCATTATAGCAATTGTCAAATCTAAAAAAACATTTCCTCTCAGAAAATGATAATTTTAGTGAGATACAAGATGAGTTTGAAAGGTATATTTTGCCATTTGATAGATTTGGAGATTTTATGCACTTCCTTCCTTGCAATTCATGTAACATTTTTATACAGATGAAATTCTGATAAATGTAGATATAAAGTTTGATTTTCAGTTAATTATAAAGAAGTTATCATTGCATTTCTTATGTCAATCTGATTTAAATCCGGTATTGGTTATGTTGAATCGTGGCCGTCAAATTGATTGTACTGATTTCTTAAAATTCTGATCTGTGACCGATGTTGTTTCGAGTGGCTGGACAGAAGGCTTATACTTTCGTGCTATATAAAAAACAATTATTCGTTGTACATCTTCATTACTTTGATATGCGATGAATGGGTTAGACTATAAAAGCTAAAAACTAGAAGAAGGCTGAGGTGTTATGTAAAAACAAAAATTTAAATGTGCTTGTTCTTGGAATTGATTGTAATTATCAAAGGGTATAGCTACATGGAAATCTATTCATCGGGTAACTTTTTTTTTGAAATTGTAGGACATTTTGAGATTATGAACCCTTTGTGGAAGTGATTAGGAATTGATATCATTAATCAAAAAGAGAATAACGAAAAGGAATTCCATCCCATTTCTTACCTTCATGAAAAAATATTCAGATCAGTTTTTTGGTTTTATGGTAGATATTACCGTTCCTTCTCGACTGCTACTTTCAATACTTTTATATACTTGTTATACCATACAAGTCCCATATCATTCTTAAGCTTTTTAAACATTATAATAAATGACTTCAATTGATAGAATAGCAATTATACGAAAGAAGATATAGGTCAAATAATGCGAAATTAATATGGATTCGTTACATCAAGATTTAGGAATAATTTTACTTCTTCAGAGCCGCTAGTAGGTCAAGTGTGATGACAAGTTAAGTTAACTCTATACAAACTATTTTCAGAAGATTCTGCTCGTGAGAAAGGATAGAGGAAAGCCTCAGTTTTTCCGCATTTCATAACCACTGTCAATATTCAAAACGCCTCTTTTCTTTTTACAGAGTAATAAATGTCACATCTAACCCAGTCATACAAAAAGAAAAGATATTGCCATTTCTTACAATCGTTTATTGTGATTTTCATGTATGTGGCAGTCCTACTTATACACCATATTCATTAATGTGAACCGCCCCCTGAATTATTGCTGTTATTTATTTTTCTTCCCGTCATTCTGCAAAACATATATACCTATTTAGGCACAATAAAATACGGTGATAAACTTCATAGTACATTATTCGTATAGTCATTATTGAAGGCTGCCAATCGAACTTCAATACACCAATGAATTTATTCGGGCCCAACGATCTACTTTTTCAGTGTAAACTATTGAATGTCATGCTATTTTCTCACGGTCCTTCTACAATACCTTACAAACGTGATTTGTACGCATCATTACTGTGCATGGTAAGTTAGAGGTAAGATTGATAAGAGGAACGAAAAGAACGGCTTCCTTAAATACTGTATGTAAGGTTTTTATTTTTATTACATGGTTTATACAATTTCTTAATATTTCATGAGTACCAAAATTTGACCGTGATAAGTCATAGATCTTTCAGTTTTTTACGCGTCTTTTGCCGATCAGATTGGTACATGCATCATATATGTCGCTTACATTTCTGTTTTTCTGATATAAACTCTGTTTTCAAGTCGAGTATGGCCCCATGACTATTCAAAAATTAAAAAAAAAAACGTTTTATATAAACAATGATAAAGAACATTTTCAAAAATCTTAACAAATAATTACTGTTCCAATCATAAAAGAGCAAACAAAAATTAAAAAGTTCATTGGATCACTTAATGCTAGAATTTTTGGAGATTTAAAAAGTTTGAATGATAAGTTTGATACTGTAGTTGTCGATGTGGAGTTTCAAAAAATAACAGAAATTCTTCGTTCCATTACTCAATTTGCTATTAAAAGCATTTTGACTAAAACTGAAACTAATACGTTTAATTGTCATAATTGGTATGAATGCTTGTTAGGTGTTTTTGACAATCGATTGTTTGTTTTGGGAATATTCGATCAAAAATATTACATGTGCTGTTTCAAAATAAGGAGTTTGTTGTCGAATAGTAAAATAACTAGGGTATGAAATTTGGTATATCTTGTTCTTGCTACTTCAGTAAAATGTAATTGTAGATTCAAGTCAGCCAGAGAAGACATCGTTTCGGTTAATGCCTATTACTTTGTAAAAACTCCATCAAATGCAACCTAAGATCAATTTTTGATACATTCTATCGACAATTCTTATTTCTTTGTAGACTTCTTTACAATCATTCTTATCATACACAAATGACAAAACCAAAGAGAGGAATATTGATCACTCAGTAATGAAGGTCGATAATTCAATATGAAGTCCCTTGATAAGTGATGCACTGCAACACATTGTTCGTCAGTGATATAAAGTTATGACAAGACACAGTAGACCAGCGGCTCAGTGAGTGTCAACATGACAGGTAACCAATGTTTTTTGGTCATTTTAGATATGCTGATTACTAATATAACCGGTAATCGGTGTGAATAGGAATTTTTCAGCCATTATTTGCCTTATTTAGCCTAATTTTGGTCCATTTTGGCCCATTCCGATATAAAGTGCATTTTTAAATTATTTTTTTCTAAATTCGGATTAGATAGCTGGATTGGGCATGAAAATTAGATGAAAAAAATGGTATGTTTTATGTATTAGTAACTTTGAAGTAAAACCTATTTGCCTGCACACCATAAGATCGTCTTTATGGAATTTCCATCTAGAACCCCATGTCTTCGGTTAACGCACGAGTTGGGTTGAAAGTTAGTTTCAGATGTTACCACATTACCATTGATGTAATAGTTTTGGTAGATCTAGCCCTGCCAATCTCTTTCTCCATAGAAGAAATTACGTGCTTTCACCACAAGACTCGTGTAAAACCTACATCCTTGAAAAAAAGAGTATTTTGTTCTAGCATTTTAAATGTAACTTTGTAAGTTAAAAGATGAAAGATGTTACATCATTGTATATTATATCGCCCAGGAGGATTGACCTAATTAAATAAACCTTTTTCAGTGTCACTATATTCTAGTGTCAAATTGCATAATATGGCTGTTCCGTGGAAATGGAACAAATTGATACAGGATGAACGCTTAGATTAGAATAGTTGGCATTAATCAACCGTCCCTCAAAATTTTGTTCGATAAGATGATGTTAATCATTATGCAGTTGAATTTTGCAATTGGTTTGAAACGTTAGATTGAGTCTAATATATTTTCGTCTTCAACGATATTCATCAATATCGTTGGACAGATACCAAAGTTGTTTCTGTTCGTCAGCGAATTATGTCCTTCGTAATAAATACGCTTATAAGAAAGAAGTTGTAAATAAGTACTATGAGATGTGCAAATTGCCCAAAAATTTTGAAACTGGCGTCTGTTTAGTGCTGATTACTGAAGGTTGTTTGATATGCGAGAGAGTAATATGAGCTTCTTTTGTAGGTAAGATATTTTTACCCTCTTTTACAGGCAATGTATTGGGCTTATATGTTTAAATTTTATGATCTTTTGAGAACATTGATATTGACTCTTTTCGATATTGACCTTAAGAAATAGTTTATTAATTTTCACTTGATTATTGACACATGACTTAACTTGATATTGGTCAGTTGTTTAGATATCATTTGTCACTTGACACAAATTGGTCCAAAAACCATGATGTGCATTCCAGAAATAAACTTGTCGGGATTTTTGATCAAGTGCTTCAAGTTGTTTAAGATTTGTTTAAAATTATTGTAAGGGTAACTCTAGCATAGTATAAAGGATGAAAATTGCGAAATATGTTGTCATTTCTATCAGCAGTTTAAAATATTCTTTGCGAGAACTTAATTAACCAAGTCCAAACTTGTGTTGAATAACAAGGGCCGTTAAATCAAAAATTGAAGATTCTTAGAAAAAATGTCAACAAAATAATTATTCTCTATTGATGACACTGAATTAAGAAAAAACGCAACCTTATTAATACCAAATTGAAAGAATGAAATTCAAAATTAAGACTGAAACCAGCAATAGTTTTAAGTACCTATCTGATTATCATTACCATGTAATGCCAAAATGATTTTCCAGAAATGAAGTGTAGTTTATTAGATAAACTTTGTAGATATTAGTCCAAAGACCATTAAATATTCTTTAAAAAGATTTTGTAGGTTTTTGGTCCAATTTAATTTGGTAAACTTGTTTGTACCTTAATCTTATGATAGTTTAATCATGATGAGTTAACGAAGTCTTTTCAGCTAAAAAAAACCTACAAAATTGTTTCCTTGAATTTGTCGTGGATTTCCCCAAGGAGGTACTGAGAAGAAATAGAAAGGATATAATTATTAGTCGATTTGTATTCAAGCGATTATCAAACATCGAAAGTAATTTTGGTTATTTGTAAAACTATATTCAATTGGAATGATTATCAGCTTTTGAGCAGGAAAAACCTATGAAACCATGTCGAGATCCAACTTTTTTTAATGTCTCTAAGGTAGAAGAAAAGATCTCTATAGTTGTAAAGACGCATTGCTCATTTTTTCCAAAAAAATCAATTTGTTTCTATAATTAACTAAGTATTTGGGTAAGTACTTAATTGCTTATTTTGTATCACATATTTAGCACTAAAGTTGCTAAACATCACGATAAAGTTTATGAAAGTGTATTTTAGTTTCTTATTTTGGCAAACTAAGGTCAGTTGAATTAATAAGGTCAATTGAGGTGCTTCTTAATCTTTTAAATATGTTTTATCTTTGCAACAAACATAAATATATTTTTAGTTTTTATTTACTCAGAATGTTTCTTAGCACCGTGTTCCTCCTAAATATTTATGTGTTACGCACAACAAGCATCCTCGAACTTGTGGTCCGTCTATATAAAAATTTCGGGGTTGACGGCGGGGCTGTCTAAACTCCCTTGATATCCGCTTTTTTCTTTAGAGCTCGTTTCAAGAAATTTTTTTTAATAATATCTGAGTTTACTGCACCAAAGTATAATACCAATTGTGAGATGGCAGTTCTAAAAAGTGCCCCACAAGGCGTCGAGATGTCGAAACCAGTTTTACAAAGTCAAAGTAAATGTGTGCATTGAAATAATTTTTAAATCAACATGCTGTTTTAATAAGATTATTGCCTTGATTCTTTTGCTTCATCATTAAAACTTCAGATGCGTTAGATGAGTAGTATATGTAATAGCCTAATGCATTTGATAATTCTAAGAAACTTCGTTGATCGGTTGTTGATTGTCCTAATCTTTGGTTGGATCATGTCGACTGAGAGGATTAGCTGGACCTTCTTTTGACTAAATCGGCATGTCTATACATCGTTACAACTTGCAGTGACATTTAGAAAAGAACCCATATAGATTCAGGATTTGGATGAATCTATGTGGAGAAAAGAAAAATTTGAGTGTTATTCATTTAACTAAAAAGAAGTCTGTAAAATCCGAAATTGATTTTATTTAAATCTTACGATAACAATTTACAATTCAATAATTTATTTTCAATCTCAGTTGAAAACTAGAGCAGATAAATAGATAGACTAATTGAGCTAAATAAAAAAAAGAATAATTATCAGGAACAATTCAATTTAAATGTCTCCATTAAAAATTGTCTAAAATTAAGATATTACCAACATGTAATGCAAATTGAGAAAAAAAACTTCTTTACTTTAAAAGATGCGTGTGAAAATTTTTTGATCTAGAAAAGAATATTTATAGAATAATGTAGAAAGTGATTCTTAGTAAAATCGTGGATCGGTCAGATTATGTCGTAATAGTCGTATGGAACCTGATGATTTAGAGGATTAACATGATTTCCATTTGACTGAATCCTTATGCATAGACGTCGTTGCAGCTTAACTCTTACGTCAATGCAGTAATGTTATGTATAGATGATCGATTGGATATCACTCGACACAAACTAATGCGAATAAATATTTTTGAATTAATTATCCGCGTGTATCAAACATGCGCAAATCTTTGCTATTCGGGAAAGATTTATGGACGCTTAAGCTTTTCCTTGCAAAGTTTGTGCGAAGATAGTTTGCAATTTGTGAATTTGTAATACTGCAGACCAGCTAACAGTCAAACCTTTTTAAAAAAATTCTAATCATTCAAGCTTAAAATCGTCAAAACATCGTCAAAACATTGTCATATTTTGCTCCCCTCTTGTAACGCTTTTAATTAGGAAAATGTGGGGGTTTAAGTAGGGGTGTAACAAACACGTACCCCCTTTAGGCATTACTTAACACTTGAACGTTCCCTTACGAAACATACTGTAACTTTGTGACAAATAAAGCTGAAATAAAAATGAATACATTTTTGAAACCAACGAAGATTATGAAAGATATGAGACATTTGAAATTCGATTTTCGTTTGAAATAATGTTGCTGATTTTTTTCTTTTTCATTTCTGGAGCGCAATTTTTCTTCATTTTCAATGGCAAGTGCTCGTCAACATCTATAATATGTGAAAAATAGCTTTAAACGGATAAAAGTTGATAAGGTTTCTACGCATTACCAAATTCACTGCCTTAAACCTTTTGGTACAGACTATAATTATATTCGTTCTATATGTTGAGCAAAAATCTTATTGACTATTGCAGTATTTATCAACGGTTTAAATTCTAGCCGGTAGCCCCCCTGGAGAACGAGGGGGAATACAGATTTTTGCCTGTTTTTTTTTACAAACGAACAGATTCAGTATGAGTTGTGAAAAAAGCTTCATCGATTGATAAAAAAGATTCAATAAATAAAAAAGAAACTGGTCGAAAATTGACATCATTTAGACGAAAATATCATTTTCTTCCCTAATTTTGCTAATTTGTAAGAATG
>JAUKPT010003382.1:0-12110 GCA_032273505.1 Nanomia bijuga | reverse complement strand
ACTTAATCATATAGAATAAAAAAAGAAAGGAATAGACTTAACAAAATTAGTAAAAGTACATAAAAGTACATAAAACTACACGATAAAAGAGAAAATCTGTGAGTGTTTCGTCCATATTATTCAAGTTGTCTTTGATTAAAGTTACAATAGAATTGTGTTTGTACTTACATGGTAAAATGAATTTAAACTCTCTCTGAATGTTATGTCTCTGACTGAATATGCTCTAACGTCTTCATTGTGATATCTTACTTCGATTTGACGTTATTATCATCTTGTCATTGTCCCTGATAGGGGAAGCTCAAGGATGTCAAAATATTGTCGGTAGATGAAGGGTGATATAACCTTCATACCCACAGTATTTCCCTGCACTCAAAATGTAATAAAACGGAAAAAGAAATAAAAGACAGATGTGAATTTCTTGTCAAGTAAATAAAATTCGATGCTGACACCTGTGAATGGTTTTATCCGTTGCATGTCTGTCACGCTTAGACAATACGTAATGATAGGTAATGATGAGTTATAGATAACCACCTTGAAGCTTTTTATTGTTACCTTTCGATTTTTTGCATCATCTGGTTGCATTTCGGGGGATACTTGTAGACTAGTGTGACAGGCTACACTATCCTCTTTCTGCTCCCCTTGTTTGCTTTGGTCTTGATTTTTATTTTTTTTATTTCTCAAGATTATGATAATTCATTTTCTTCCCTTTGTAGTGAAACAACATAATTTGCGGAACGTAAGAAAAGATAAATTTTACTACAAATTGTTGTATGCAGTTATTCCCGACTTCAAGCCGGTTCCATAAATGTTGCGAACTTGATCGAGCATTGTCAAGCCGGTCACATCTTTATTAAAAGTGACGAATAAAGTAACCACAAAGTGTTGGAAATCTAAAAACTAGTCAATATCACATCATCAAATGGCAAGTACCTTAAAAAAAACATAAGTTTATCCTCACTGCGCGCCGCATGTTCTCTTTATTTCATTTCGCTTGTATGCATATTTTCTAAATGAAAATTAGATAGTTTTTAATGGAATAAAAAGTATTTTAAAAAGTCATAATTTCTTCCGTTATAGACACAATGCTCTATTTCCTATCTTCCAATCACTTTTCGATGTATAGCTACACGCTTTTCTTTTATAAGAATATACTCTATAAGAATATCCAAGATGAAATTGGGGGAAAAATTATTATTAGAAAAAGTATATTCACACCGTTAAAAAGAAAGAAGTGATAAAACAAAGCAGGCTATTAAATGTACATAATACTTAGTAAAAGACTAAAAATTGAATTAACAAAGATTTAGGGCATAAATTCTGATATCCTTCCTTTTATACATGATGTGTATACTAAGAATATGCTAAGAATATGCCAGAATGAATTTGGGCAAAGAGTTAGGAATAATCATCTTGAACCCAAAAAACACTATTCTTACAAAAAAGAAAGCGTGTAATTATTTGTCCTAGAGATGCATTTATTCTCGAGGGGTTATGTTTAAACAATAGAATTTTAATGATATTTCTTAACACACAATAGGAATTTGAGTCAAGGTGTACGAGAGTTTTTCAACATCCCTCGTTTATTCTTACAAAGTTTGATATTTTAATGGCTTTTTCAGCGCATTTCATAAGCCCTGAGCCAGAGTCCCGGTGACACGTTCAATTTTCACCGGGGCCATTATGTCTTGGTAGATTTGCTGCAATATGACCTGTTGCAATATCATTAATTTTACAATACAAAACGAGGAAACCAAATAAGCGCAGAGGATATCCACGAACAAAACAAGAAAAACATTAAAATAGACAAAGACAAAGACAAAGACTTGCGAGAGCCGCGAAAATCAACTTAAACAAGAAAAGTCGCGAGCTCTAATTGTCGCGAGAAACGAAACAAATGTATTGTTTCAAATTATCAAATTTCATTTTTCTATTGCGAGAACAATTTCTGGTGAAAAAGCTAAATGTCGCGAACGTAGCGAGAATTTGCTCGCAAAAATTGTCTTTTTTCTGCTCGAGAATATTTCTGCTCGCGACTTATTCTGCTCGCGACATTTTTCTGATAGCGACTTTTTCTGTTCACGACTTTTTTCTGCTCGCGACTTTTTCTGCACACGGCATTTTTCTGCTCGCGACTTTTTCTGCTCGCGACTTTTTCTGCTCACGACTTCTTCTGCACATGACTTCTTCTGCTCGCGAATTTGTCTGTTCACGACTTTTTTCTGCTCACGACTTTTTCTGCTCGCGACTTTTTCTGCACACGACTTTTTCTACTCACGACTTTTTTCTTCACTCAGCGTTATTAACCAACAAATCGCATGTGTTGTTTACCTTACATATTTACAGACATAAACAAACAACTCAACAATCATATCACATATCACAGATATCACATTTTTAAGATGTATAGAATTTCTTTTACATCGTTTATAACGATCAATTTCTTTATACTGTAAACAACTTGAAATTTGAAATTTAAAAATTAGTGGTCCCTATCGACGCTTTTACGCCCAAAATATCGTCCCTGCGACACTTGACGCCTGTAAAATCTTGTCAATGGTGCTCGATGCCAGTGGTGAGAAAATCTCGAAACCCGACACCAAAACCTATTTTCCCCTTTTGCAAAACACAATGAATTGTATAAAAAAAGTCAATTTCAGTCGCTTTTGGGGAAATGTCCAAATACCGGTCGTACTGGAGTTGCTTATCACATCTTCGAAATTTGAGTATACAGTGTACTCTCCCTAACTCGAATGGTTGCGGGAGACAACTTCCTTCTCACTTATGCCGTCGTCGAAGCATAGTCATGTTCAGCGAGAAGAGAGCTCAGTCTATTATAAAAAGCCTGAGCTTCTCTTTCCGTACCTCCCATGGCATTAAATAAGTTTAAATAAGTTTTAATAAGTTTTAATATACACTAGACTTTCTATAACTCGACTCTCTATAACTCGAGCGATTTTTCTGGCACAATGAGCTAATAAACTCTCATAGAATATAACTCGAACACTTTTTGATCCCCCTGGATGATCTAATTATAGAGAGTCCACTATATCTACGTTTGCTTTAATAAAGATGTCAAAAGTAAACAGTTGCTTATATAAAAAAAATCATGTTATATGGGGAGAGGTTTATATGTTTTGTGTCTGGCTTCGAAACGTTGCCTAGAGATACGACTTTTGGCGTCTGCGAGAAGATATTCACTGGCGTCTGGCGTCTGGCGTCTAGAGCTCTTTTTCTCGAGCGTGGCGTCTACAAAAAGATTTTTTTGGGTCCAGGCGTCCTGGGTATCCTCCGTAAAAACTTTCTTCCTTTTATGGCAAATTGTTACCTTTTTAGGCAATTGTTAACTGAAGGCAATTGTTACCTCTTAGGCATTTACTGTTAAAAAAATATGTAAACCTTTTTAAGATGTCACCTTTATATATAAAAAAAAAATACCATGCGAAATTGTGTCGAGTGTTTACCTTCCACCGCCAACTTCGCACGTAAACAACAATTCCAATCAGCTCAACTTTCATTTTGGAAGTCATTAAAAACACAACACAACAACAACAAAATAAAATAGATTTTCACAACTCGATATATTAACATCATGTCGACGGTATATATATATTGTTACAAAGTGTTATCAAATGTTATTAAATTAACTCAAGTACACACAACATAAACGAGAAATCATCTCAAAATGTTTGTCTAATTTAAATCATTGTTTGGTTGAATATTACATCATCAAGATAATGATTGGTTCACTGAATAAACTCATCAAAATATTCGGTAAAGTTGTGACATTTTTTATGTACCAATTAGAATCTTCATGATGTAATTAGACTATTGAGCTAATGCCTAAGGTATACTTATTCTCTTCTTTAATGTTCTTAAATAACCTCAAGCAAACACAACATATAAGATAAAGAAACATTTTGACAATATTATGTACGGTTTATATATTAGCTATACATATCGTTAGCTTTTATTATCAGTAGTAGCTATAAAGGCTGGACTACACTAGCGGAGTATTGTCTTGTATTCTGAGGCTATTTACGACACAATCAGTGACAGGTTTTGAGTGTCTTCATAGCCTTAATTGAGACACTCAATTTGGGGACGAGTAATTCTTTTTGGCAGGTTTTTATTATTTAAGCCTAATGTCGGCTCTACAAGTTTTTAAACTGGGTGTAAGATAAGGGCAAACACTCTTAAAAATATGCCCTGTGTTTCGATTAACGGTTTATATTTTGGGCCAAAGCCCCCACCCCCGAGGGAGAATTAAAAATTTTTGAAAAAAGGAATAGAAATAATCGATTTCTATTGTTTCGCACATTAAAACAGGGAGGGAATTACTTGAATTAATGCGGATGGGTAGGATTAGATAGAGAATTACAATTCTTACTTGAATTAGTTGACATACAGCAGGGCAAGAAAAAAAGTGTTTACGAATTTGGATGTGTCTGTCTTTGAGACCAAATCACAATGGTTTTATTGTTTCAACATAAAGTTTCTGTGTGGTGAAACAGAATCTGCTAAGAAAAGAAACTCTCTACTGTCCCTAATGTGTGGTTCCGGTTACATAGGTTTGACAGGGAAGGGTGTTTTGGGTTATTTTTTTTATTTTATTCTATCCTATCGGCTTATAAGAAAAATATCTCCATTATTTGAATAATTATTAAGAATGGAAAGTTAGTCGACGAAAAGATAAGTGTTTACTCACTTAACGTTTCCTTTGAATTTGAAGGCAAATCTAAATCTTTGTACACTTTTTGACAAGAAAATCGTCAAATTTACCATTTTGATCGCGAGGAGGAAAATAAAATCTTTCGGGTCGGCAATTTCTGCAGCGTTTACTGCCTATTCATGTTCTCTATATTTAAGCAACACTCGCCCACATGCAATTTTTGATTTCCCCCTTTGGGTGGTTGGTGGGATCAATTTTATGCAAAGAAATTTTTAGAAAAATGCGCATAAAAAGGTTGTCTGTTGTCTGCCCAAACGAGGTCAACAATTTGACCTACAAATTGAATTTTCTTCACTAATATTCAAACTCCTTAAATCTTTTACAATACCACTTGTATAATCCATGCGTTTATTTTGGCAGCTTTTATACCCCCGACAAAGCTCCCTTCGAAATAATTTTAGAACCTCGACCCCTCCTGGATATTCCACCCCCCCTTCCCGGCGCTTATTAGGTACTCAAGAGTAGGCGATTCTATTCATTTTAACCACTTGGAGTACCCTTTTTGGTGAACATTGGAATGCGTTGCTCAAAAGAGCACCCCCAAAAATATAATGTGTGTGTGTGTGTGTGGGGGGGGGGAGTGTACAAATCCAACAGTGTAAAAACCAAATTTTGGTTATCGTTGGAATAGATACCTATATGTGAACTGACTCAAGAGACCTCTCTGCCTTAGAAAAATACCCGAAAAAGGTAGCCAAAAATCCGATAAAATTAGTTAAAATTACAACAAAATTAGCAAAAAATCCGACATCATTAGCCAAATATCCGACAACACTAGCCAAAAAACCGACAGCTTGTCAAAAATCCGACAATTTCATAAAAAGGGTGTAGCACTCCACCCCCACACACACACTGAAGACCTGACCAAGTGCCTCCAAGTAAATATTTGTGAGGCAACGACAGGCACCATCAATGGTGTTAAATACACTCTTTTTGTTACAAGCAACTTGAGATCAGCCCAAAAGTTGCTTAGTTTTTTTCACCATTTTGAGGCTCAAAATTACGTAGTAGTTGCTTAATATATGATATAACTATGATATCACTATGCATCGGAACTGATTTAATACATGGGGAAAATGATTTACTGGGAATGTGAAAAAGAAAGTTGTTTACGATCAGAAATAAATTTTGAGCCTTAGAAGTTGTTTATCGTGTTTGAGGCTGGTTGGTTACTTTCAGATGCTCAGCGTCAAAAGTTGCTTAACAATTTTGGCACTGAGCATAACTTGCTTATAAAAAGTTGCGTATGAAAAAATAAATGCTCAAGGTCAATATACAATTGAAAACTTAGTTAAAAACGCGTGTCGTGTGGACCAACCCTAATGGCATTACGATACTGATCGTGTGCTAAGAGTCCAATATACGATCACCACTATATCTTTATTTAACAATTTTCAGATTACTCAACATTACATCATCAACATACCATAAATAAAACAAATAAATAAAACAAATATTTCAACTATTTGCGAATTTATGTTTTTATTTATTAGATTAAACGATTATAAGATAATTTTTATTTCTTATCTATAACCCATGATGAACTATATAGTTATCCATGTATTAACCTGAAGGGTCTCGTGCGGAGCTGTATATGCGTAATAAACGCTGTTTTTTTAAAAGAATATACTCTATAAAACACCCTCGTTCCCAGTGCTTTTATAGCGGCGACGATATGACGGCACTGGGTACGAGTTTGCTCTATAAGAATATCCAAGATGAAATTGGGGAAAAAATTAAGAATATGCTAAAAATATCGTCATCTCTAATTTTTTCTAAGAATTAGTATTTTTCTTTAATAATTTAGTTTTTGGTTGTTTTTTACCCAATCCAAAATCTGAATTTGTTTTATAATAAAGAAAAGTTTGTAAAAAAAGACTAAAAATGGAATTAACAAAGATTTAGGGCATAATTTCTAATGAACTTACTCTTTTACATGATGTGTGTATACTAAGAATATGCTAAGAATATGCCAGGATGGATTTGGCCCAAAAGTTAAGAATAATCATCTTGAAACAAAAAAACACCATTCATATGGAAAAAAGCGTGTACAAGTTGAAACTTATTGCAGTCAAAACGACCGTCGCAATTTCTCGACGGTCCTCATATTTTAAAGATTTCTGATATCCGATATTTTTTCCCGATCTTCCGATCCTCTTATTTTTTCCGATTTTCTGTTATCTTTTTTATTCTGGCATAAGGTATTCACCTTTCCAGCGTGTCGAAGAAGAGAAAATCTTTAAAAGACTCAGAATATTTTTAGAGATCTATTAAAATTAATGTTCAAAACGTGTGAAAACTTTTGTAAATAAATACCTTTCCCGTCATTATGCGCTCTCAAGGTTAATTAATTGTCCATTAATACCTTTTCTACCATAGCTACCATTTATAAAAAAAAAAGCGTGTAGTCGAGCCACTGGCGCGTGTAGTATCTGTAGTGACATTTCTCGAATACCCGAGCGGATTTTTGATGATGTAATTTTGAACCAATAAAGTTTACTGATAATTTGTAGACAATCCCTGTGGTAACTTAGGAACGCGTCTGCAAATTAACGGCAAATTTGCCATTTGATTGGTTGAAAACTATGTCATGAAGATTTTGATTGGTTGACTTCAAAATGTCATCATTTGATCTTTTGTTGATACTAAAAATGGTGAATAGGAATACGTGTAGAAATGCGATGAGGTTCTCCATGTGGTTTTAGATTTGAAAACACAATATATATATTGTATATATATTATTATCATATATGATATGAAAATCTAAATTAATATACCTGACTTTAGTGCCTTTTTAAAAGCAATCAGAAAAGACCTCCAGAAAGACCAAAAGACACATGGTTTATGCTGTGTTCGTCAAATCATAAACAAAAGTGATTTGTAGGACTAAACTATAAATGTGATATCTGCTCGAATAGAAGGCGGTGTATAGATTTAGTAAGGAACATGAAGTTGTAAATACTTTTTTTTTTCATCCCTTTACATGACATTCCCGAAAGAGGCAGTATATATTAAGCTCTACTAACGGGGATGGATCAACATTTACGACGCATTCAACATTTAACATTCAACGGAATCTATTGCCGAATTTAACGCACCACAAGGGACATTATTTCAGTGATTTATTAGATTAAATTACGGGGATCCAGGAGGGATCGAACCCTGAGCCAATGCGCCGACAAGTTTTAGATACAACGTGCATGCATAATAGTAGTAGTAGTGGAACAGAATTAATTGGTCTAAAGGTTTCTTAAAGTGAAGATCCACTTCTTCCAAAAAAGTCATCCGGCATGGTCGAGCGGCTATGAAAATGTTGTAATCGAGAGTCTCTTAAGCAGTAAATTTATGAATTTCTTGTGATTATAATATTAACCAATAAATGGGCTTTTTAGTGGGTGGACCGAATGAAAATTTTGAAGATTACTTGAGGGGGGAAGAGAATTACTGGACATGCCAGGTCCACTAAGAATGTTTGTTAAAAAAGACTTTGGTACCAGCTGAAGTAGCTGTCCTGCTAAAATAAGCAACTTAGGCCAAAATAATTTACAGCTTTGATCGCGAGGAGGAAAATAAAATCTTTCGGGTCGGCCATTTTTACGCCAAAAAGACAGGGTCGGTCGGGTAACCGGAACCACACATATTTTTTCTTTTGGCCTTATGTGACTTAATGACTTCCCAACATTCAAAGATGCTAAAAGAGAAGTGTTAAATGTTCGTGAGCAATACGATGGAAGTTTTCATTTCGTGTAGATTTGCAAACACGATTTTCCTTTAAGAAATAGCTTAACCGTGAACGCACTGGGCATTTGCTATTTTTTCGACAATTAGAAGACAAAAAGTTAAAATATTTGTTTTGTTTTTTTAACCACAAGCAATGTAGAAGTGGTTAGAGTATATCTAATGAAGAGCACCATCCATTATTTAAAAACCACTCAATTGATGTTATAATATATTGGTAAATATGCTATTCTATTGGTTGAAAATTACATCATCGAATTTCTTATTGGTTAAATTCAAAATGACCCAATCAAAATCTTAATGACATAATTTTCAACCAATGAAATGATAAATTTACCTATCTTTTGTAGATAGTGCTTCAGTACATAATTATGACCTAGTTAGTAAAGTACCTTATAGCATATAATAATAACTAAGTCCCAAAGGGAACAAAATCTATTAATGAATGACTCCTTATTTGTTTTGATAGGTAATCACCTCGACATCCTAACCGGATTTCCTCGACTTCCTAATATCATTGTAGAGTTTGCTTCATATAGAGTTCAGCGATGGTTTCGTTAAGTAAACTTTGTGATATTTTAGTCACGCTTACCTTTTAAGACATGTCGCATGTTCTTTCCCTGCCTATATATAAGAAGATTCTGTTCAAAACCCCTGGTTTAATTTATGCGGTTGTCAAAGACCTAATATCGTTGTAGAGTTTAATTCATGTAAAGTTCAGCGATGGTTTCGTTAAGTAAACTCTGTGATATTTTAGTCACGCTTACCTTTTAAGACATGTCGCATGTTCTTTCCCTGCCTGTATATAAGAAGATTCTGTTCAAAATTCCTGGTTTGATTTCTGCGGTTGTCAAAGGCCTAATATCATTGTAGAGTTTGCTTCATGTAGAGTTCAGCGATGGTCTCGTTAAGTAAACTTTGTAAGATTTTTCGTTTCTCTTCTCCTTTGGAAACCTTCTTTACTTAGAATAATATTCTTTGACCTTTCGTTTCTCTTTTCCTACGGAAACCTTCTTTACTTAGAATAGTATTCTATGACCCTTCGTCTCTGACCGCTTGGTCAACAAAATTATACCACAATTATGTCTCCACTTAAATAGTTCCTAATGCAATTACATAATGATTTAAAACAAGTAGTACTTAATTGCTTAGGGATCATCTCAAAAGTTTGTCTAATTTACCCTAATGATTGGTTGAATATTACATCATTAAAAATCTGATTGGTTCATTTAAAAATGTAATTATTTAATGTCTCCTTATTATCAAAAAAATGATGATATCATTTTTAGATGAACCAACAAGAATCTTGATGATGTAAGAATCAGCCAATCAATAGTCTAAATTAGACAACCATTTAGGATGATCCCTCATTTCCGATTATCTCCATTTAAGAGCAATTAAATATGAACACACAGGGCTTATAAAAAGATCAATAACATCAACTCAGGGACTAAAAATAATTCGTTGATACCCTTGGGACCAAAACTTGATGACATTTAATTTATTGACAATTGTTGCGAATACTTCTATTATACACAGCTAAAAATACGTTTTAATTACTGTGCACGAAATACTTATAGTTTGAACACACCTGTAGACTGGGGGCTGACTTTAACGCATAAGTCCACTTAAAAAAAAGTTTGCCCCCTTTTACCCCTGTTCGCAACTTCCGATTTTTTTTATACTTGGCGCACATGAAGACCATGATAACATCTAACTGTTGCCAAAACGAGAAGTCATAATTTTCATTACTTCGGGAGTTTTTGAATGCTTTAGTAAAACCGAAAGTACCTCATAACTATTTTGTTTGAAAATTATTTCTAAAGACATTATTTGATAATATAAACTTGCTCTGAAAAAATAAGGTCAAAAGAAAAACCGGAAAGCACTAGGTGGGACTTAAGCCATTGCCTCGGTAAGCACGTAAAGAGCTTGTGCATGGCTGTTCCATCATAAGTGCAAACCATTAACCATTAACCATTAACCATTAAAAAAACAGTAGGGCACTTTCTGCCTCCTGTCTCAAGAAGGGTTAAAAGATAACAGTGGGCAGATACCTAAAGAAAACTATGCAAAAATAATTCGTACTTAGTATAGTAAGTATATAGTTGAGTTCAAATTTGGTTTATGTATCTTGATGCCGCAAGTATTCTGTGAGTTGAGCAGGTATAGCTGTGCATTAACAACAACACTTCCTTAATATCTAAACCTTACTTCAAACCAAAACAAATTACACTGGCGATGTTATTTGTTCTATTTAAGGGATAAAAATGAATTGACATAATAGCGCAATGTAACATTCTATTTCTCTTCTTTCTTTTTAAGTGGATAATTCATTAGAGAACACTAAAAGTAAAGTAAAAGCCTTCCATAGTTGGGGTATGAGCCCCTACCTAGCATTTTCATCCCTGTCTAGAGAGATAACCACCACCTGAAATTCAAGAGTAATTGTAAAGTGTTTTTTTTACAAATCTTAAAGAGATAGGAAGTAAAGAAAAATATCATTAGATATTAGAGAATGAATTTGGACACGTTTTGATTAGAATCGGTTAGAATTTAGGCAAAATGCCAATAATTCAGCCAGAAAACCTGAAACTCTACATATGTAGAAACTAACTTAAAACCTTAATGACCTAAAAATGTTTTCTATTATATTCATATGAATACGTATGACACGTATGACACATATGACACGTGGCCTTTTTTTGAATCAACCGACCAGTTTCTTATTCGTAAAAATCATGCTTAAATGATATGATTATGATAGCCCTGTCATTCTGCTGGTAATATTAAGTAAAACCTGGGATAAATTAGAAGACATGTGATTGAAACTTTTGGAACTTTACACAGGAATAACACCTTACCATCACATCAAAACATATAAAACCATATATCTTTTTCATCTACTTTTCATGCTCAATATTACAGAGTTCCCATTATCGTTTTCCATCCGGTTTTCGGGAAAAGAAAGAAAAAGCTATGAGAAAAAAGGAAGAGAAAAAAAATCGAAAAAATGAGAAGGAAAAAGACTAAAAATGAAGATGAAAATCAGCAACTATAAAAAATAAGGATTTGAGATAGCTAATTCGGTATCAGTTCGTAAGCCCTATCTTCCTGTGTCCATTGACATTCGCCAGAGAGATCAATATTTCAAGATATGACCCTTTTTGTAACGACCCCCTACTTTTCTCTAAAAGCAAAATTTTTTTAAATTTCTACATTTTGAAAATACACTTCTAGAGGTGCCCTTTTTATACTGGAATGAACCAAAAGGCCCCCAAAAATAGGATATCTAACTTAACGGTCTCAAAAAATTTTATATTACGTCTCTGCTAATTTATTCCATTTCGAACGAAGGATGACATGACTATGACTACTTCAACTACGCAGGTCGTTGGCTCAGTTGTTAAAACAATAGTTTCGCAATGCAGCGGCCCGGGTTCGATTTCAAATACCTCATGTATATTTTAATTATTTTAAACCATCCATAGAAATGCATATGCATCAACTACAGCTAAATTCCTGCCATTATTTCTGTTAAAATTCGACCATTTTTAGTCAAAACTTGTCCAGACCCATGCTTTGAAGCAAGATCCTCACATCTTAATAACCTACCCAGTTAAGGATTGTAATCTTTCTTTTT
>JAUKPT010003381.1:0-12111 GCA_032273505.1 Nanomia bijuga | reverse complement strand
TTACTTTAATGTACATATTTTCCTTTTAGTTATAATATCATTCCGTACGTGAAATGGATTGTTATCGATCTTATCTATGATATTAGCAACTTAGAAGACTTAGAAGACACGAATTGTAACAATGCCGGTGATCCAATGTCCATACCCTGACTGTACGTATGCAACTGGCGACATCACGGAAGCTCTTGCTTGCACTATGCTCACTATTCATGCATCTGGTGCACATCAACCTACCGCCCCGACTGCCCCTGCTCCAACTGCCCCCGGTCCAGCTCTGACTAATCGTACTGCCGCTGCCCATGGCAGAGTGGAGAGGGTCCGCCGACCTGTCATCACTGCAGGGGGTACAGGTGAAGATTGGATGTATTTCACAGCCAGATGGGAGGAGTATACTGCCGCCACTGGTGTAGCTGGGGACGATCGAGTCCTCCAACTACTAGAATGCTGTGATGAGGAATTACGAAAAGACCTCACCCGTAACGCCGGCCACAGCCTGGCTGGTACACCCGAGGCAGACGTCCTCAAAGCTATCAAGGTACTTGCGGTTCGTGAAGAAAACATTATGGTTGCACGAGATAAACTGTGGGCCATGCACCAAGATCATGACGAACCAATCAGATCGTTTGGTGCCCGTATTCGTGGTCAAGCTAGCATGTGCAATTTATCACAGGTCTGTTCCTCCGTGGACTGTGAACAAGTGAACAGCTTCATGGACCAGATCTTACGGGATGTCCTTGTCCGTGGGTTATCAGATTACGATATTCGCCTGGCCATTCTCCAAGACACTAACCAAAATATGTCTCTAGAACAGGCATTTAAGTTTATCGAAGCAAAGGAGGCTGGAAAACGATCCGCCTCCAAGATGAAGGACTCGCAGGAAGTCGCAGCTTCGCGCATGAGCCAATACCAACGTAATCAGCGGAATCAGCGGAACATACCCACCTCCAATTCCAAAGACCTGTGTATGTACTGTGGTAAAATGGGACATGATGCTCACGCCGCCCCTGACATACGTGAGAAGAAATGCTCGGCCTACAACACCACCTGCTCCTACTGCTCTAAACCACACCACTTTGAACACCTCTGCAAAAAGAAACTCAAAGATGCAAAAGATGGGGTTAAACGAACCCCCAGTCTTCCCATTGACACCAACAACTGTCTATACACCCTTGAGGAACCCCTCTGTGCGATATCATCCAAACCATTGAAAAGTCTAAACGATACTACCAACTCTACTATGGACTCAGTGCACCAAACCACCTCGAGTATTACACTTGACCATCACGTGTACAATAAACGATCAAAGAAGTGGATTAAGAGACGATCACAACCTCAGCCATTTCTAACGTTGGACCTCTCCATCCACCCGGAAGATTACCCTGCCCTTGGCCTACCACCAATGATACATACATTTCGCTCGGCGTCACTCCGTGTCATGGCCGACACAGGGTGCCAAAGCTGCTTGATCAGCTACAAACTACTCCGACAACTTGGAGTGTTTAAGCAGCACCTTATGCCAGTGTCAACACAAATGACTACAGCCACATCTGGTACCATAGACATAATGGGCTGTGTAGTCATGCGTATCCATGGTACTTCAAAGCACGGCAAACTGCTCGAGACCCGTCAAGTTGTGTACGTCACAGAGAACTCCAACAAACTCTTCCTCAGTCAAGAGGCATGTAAAGATTTGGGATTAATCTCCGAGAATTTCCCTGCCGTCGGTGAGTCTCTAGACAACCCCTCCGGTGTTGCTGCTGCCAACGACCTGCACACATGCGACTGTCCCAAACGAGCCCCACCACCACCAAAACCATCAGAACTACCATTCGCGGCCACTAACGAGAATCGCCACCTCCTTGAAAATTATCTCCTTGATTATTATTCATCCAGTGCGTTCAACACCTGCACACACCAACCACTCCAGATGATGAAAACAACAATGATGCGCCTTATGATTGACGATGATGTCCAACCTCGTGTTCACCACAAACCCATCCCTGTCCCATTACATTGGCAGGAAAAGGTGAAAGCGGCAATCGATGCCGACTGTCGAATGGGAGTGCTGGAACAAGTACCCATTGGCGAACCCGTCACATATTGCCACCAGATGATCCTCTCCTCTCGCTCGAACGGCGAACCGCGACGTACCGTTGACTTCCAAGAGTTGAATTCCCATGCTATCAGAGAAACCCACCATACCCAATCACCTTTTCATCTAGCTCGATCAATCCCTCACAACACTGTCAAATCTGTCTTTGACTGCTGGAATGGTTATCACAGTGTACCGCTACACCCCGATGATAGACACCTCACCACATTCATTACTCCGTGGGGTCGATACCGATATAAAGTGGGACCACAAGGTTATTCAGTGACTGGTGACGGATACACCAGACGGTTCGACGCAATTGTCTGCGATATACAACGGAAAGTCCAGTGTATCGATGACGCATGCCTCTGGGACTCAAATCTTAAAGAGGCCTTCTTCCATGCCGTAGACTGGCTTGACACATGTGCCCAACACGGTATTACATTGAACCCTGAGAAGTTTGTATTCGGAGCTCCCACGGTTGAATTCGCAGGCTTCGAGATCACCCCAGATAGTGTGCGACCCTGCCAGAAATCTTTGAAAGCAATTACGGACTTTCCTACGCCGCAAAACATCACCGACGTGCGCTCATGGTTTGGACTCCTTAACCAAGTTGCATACGCCTTCTCCGTCACCGACCATATGCAACCCTTCCGCCACCTCCTAAAACCCGGTACACCATTTCAGTGGACTAGTGATATGGACTTACTATTTACCGAATCTAAACTTGCTATAGCTCGCGAGATTGAAGAAGGTGTTCGTATATTCGACAAGTCCAAGCCTACCTACCTCGCCACGGATTGGTCGAAAACTGGGATCGGATTTTGGCTATACCAAAAACATTGCCAATGCAACTCCACCAAACCACGGTGCTGCCCGAGTGGCTGGAAAGTGGCAATGGTTGGTAGCCGTTTCACCCGTCTCTCTGAATCCCGCTACGCTGCAATCGAGGGCGAGGCACTAGCAGTGGTATACGCTCTTGAGAAGTCGAAATTCTTCACTCTTGGCTGCAGCGACCTCGTAATCGCTGTCGACCACAAGCCGCTACTCGGCATATTCAACGATCGATCCCTTGATATGCCTAATGGCAGACTCCGCGACCTGAAAGAAAAAACCCTACGGTACCGTTTCACCATGTCTTACGTCCCAGGTGCCAAGAACAAGGCAGCTGACACATTATCACGCTATCCTTCAGTAAGCACAAACCCTGAGGAGCCCTTGTCCAACAACGAACTCGCATCTTTGCATGAATCTACTGCCACTCACTCTCAATGGCAATATTTATTATCAGGCATATGCAGTGTTGAAGCTGTAGACACACTGACCACTATGCAAGCCGTCACATGGAACGTCGTAAAGCTAGCGACCAACAGCGATAAGCACATGCGTGAGCTTCTAGACCTTATTGATCATGGTTTTCCTGGATCTAGTGACACACTTCCTACACCCTTACGTCCCTATTACCGCTTCCGCGACGACCTGTTCACTGTTGATGGAGTCGCATTGTACCGTGATCGTGTCATCATACCACCCGCCCTACGGGACGATATCCTTCGCATCCTACACTCCGCACACCAGGGGGTAACATCTATGCTATCCAGAGCCGAATCGACCGTGTTTTGGCCCGGTATAACCCCCGCTATCGTCCAACAAAGAGAAAGATGCAACGATTGCAACCGCATGGCCCCGTCACAACCCAGCGCTCCACCATCACCGTTGATCCACCCTACCTACCCATTTCAAGCCGTTTGTGCCGACTTCTTTAAGCACCATGGCCTGAATTACTTAGTGGTTGTCGACAGGTATTCGAACTACCCAATTGCAGAACGTGCTTCGGAGGGCTCCAAGGGCCTAATAGATTCCCTGAAACAAACATTCGTCACATTTGGCATTCCTGACGAACTCTCCAGCGACGGGGGTCCCGAGTTTACTGCCTCTGATACCCAAAACTTCCTCCGAGATTGGGGCATTCACCACCGCCAATCCTCTGTTGCGTTCCCTCACTCCAACTGCAGAGCAGAGATAGGTGTTAAGACCGTTAAGCGTCTAATCACGTCCAACACATCACCCACCGGGAAGCTCAACACAGACGCTTTCAGAATCGCCATGTTACAATACCGCAACACCCCTGACCCTTCTACTAAACTCTCACCCGCCATGTGCGTATTTGGACGACAAATCAAGGATTTCATCCCCGTCCTGCCAGGGCGTTACAAGCCCCATCCTACATGGCAGGACACATTAGACCGACGGGAGGACGCATTACGCAACCGTCACATGAAGGCCTCCGAGCGTTGGTCAGAACATACAAAACGTCTGCCACCTCTACGAGTAGGTGACTTTGTACGTCTTCAAAACCAAGTGGGTCCGCACCCGACCAAATGGGATAAGACCGGTAGGGTCATCGAAGTCCGTCAATTTGACCAATATGTTATTAGGGTCGACGGTTCTGGGCGTGCCACCCTTCGGAATCGCAAGTTCCTCCGAAAATATTTGCCTGCCAACCCATCCCGTCCACCGTCCACGACAGTGGCCCCACCGCCTTCGTCTCTGCCCTGTCCACCACCTACTGAGACAACTGAACCAGCTACACCACCTCTACCTCCTCATGACGCCCCAGCTACCACTCCGACTATCGATACACCTGCTCAGGATCCTCCACCTATCATGGAGTTACAGCCTATGGCTCCACTGGAACCAGATTCTCCTTCTCTTGCCCTACCGACACCCTCACCTTCGAGATCACCACCTAACCAACCCTCTCCGGGTACACCCGCCACAAAGGTACCGCTTGCTCTACGTCGCTTGGCAAGCCACAACAAAGAGGGCACAAAAGGATTAGGTGAAGGTTTATCGTCGTGATTCAACTTTCAGCCTCCTCACGACTGGGGGGAGATAGACCATATTGTATATACCCTTCTGTTATTCTGTTGATACTTTTACTTTAATGTACATATTTTCCTTTTAGTTATAATATCATTCCGTACGTGAAATGGATTGTTATCGATCTTATCTAAAACCCGTAAATTGGATCCTAATGGTAGGCATGCCCGCCAGCATTCCCTAAAAATGACTGTTGCACAATTCATCAAGATGAAGGAGACGAACTTGGCTTAAACAAAAACCAAAGAATTGCATTTAAATACATTAAATCACATTTGGAAACCAATGTTACACAAATTTGGCAAAATTTAGGGGTCTTAAGTGGGCAAAATGGGGGTCAAAAAAGGGTCAAAATAGGCCAATCCCTAGAAAAAATGAATAATATAAACTAAAAATTTGCAATTATCCATCAAATCACATAGGGAGACTAACTGTTACACAAACTTGACATAAAGCATTGTTATTAGTCCAATTAAGAAGTCTTTAGGGGTCAAAATGGTGGTCAAAATGGGTTAAAATGTGCTTGCAGTTTCTATGTTCCTGTTCCTGTTTGTCGTGTCTGTCTACCTTGGTCCTGCAGTGCCCTCCTCCCCATGGCATTGCCTGGTATTTGTTATAGCTTCAAGGTTTTCCCTATCCTGTAGCGGAAGGATAGGTTTTCGCCCATTGGTGGTAGCAACTGCTGTTATGCTTTAACCTCCCACATCTGTACTACCTTCCTCCCTATCCCCTCACTGCCTGTCCGACTGCTGGTGAGCTTGTCCCTACCTCCTGTTTTGCCTGCTACTGTTTCCTTCTTCGCTTGTTTTGCCTGGTCTTGCTTGTTTTCCTTCTTTTAATTGCTTTCATCTGTTTCGCTTAGTTTATCCCTTAGTTTTTCCTTTCGTTTTGGGCTCGCATTTTCGGGGGTTTGTCAGTCGGTTGGTACATAGGGGACTGGAAAAAAGGGGCCGACATTGCTAGGGTGTGCCAAATATATATATATATATATAAATTAGGGGCCAACATTGCTATGGCATGCCAAATGTATATAAAATAATGACGTGCCAAATATATGAATTATGTTATATGTTATAATTATTTAAGACTGTATGTGCATTAGGGCCCTCCAGTCCCCTGGCTGCCATCCGCCAAATTATGTATTGTGGTTTCTATGTCTCCAGGTCTATTAATATATGTTTTAGTTTAGTACAATGATTTACTTTGACAGTATGAATGCTTTTATTCATCATTTGCGCCTGACCACTGATGTGAACGAACAGCTTTTCTAACAGGGTGAGGTTCCGCAAACATACTAAGTAAAGGTTTGAATATGGAAGAACTCAAACAAAATGTCCTTGGTCTCGAGAAAACTTTATCAATGCTTGATGTTAATTTTTCAAATAGATTAGCTGGTTTTGAGTCTAATATTGTTAAGGAACTTAACAAACTTGAACTAAAGACATTTACAGAAATTAATGTAATTAAAATGATGCAAACTGATTTTATATTACGCTTCAACAACAATCATAAACAACAAGAATAAAAAATACGATGCCTGGACGAAAAATACTTATTGCTTGAAGAAAAAATAGTGAAGCTTGAAAGAACTTGAAAGGACGATCCATAGAAATCTTCAACATGCAATCACTAGTCGACAATGCCAATCTCCCTGATGCATTGGTTAGTGGTTAGTGTCATGCCTTGGAGTTGAGATCGATAAGAGTGACATCGAAGCATGGGGCGAAAAGTACTATTGTTCTCCTTAACTCTCCTTAACTCTCCTTAACTCTCCTTAACTCTCGAAGGAAAGTGGACAGAATTTTGGAAAATAAATCAAAGTTGAAAAATCTAAATCTCAAAGAAAGCTTCACAACCAATGTATTGACAAAAATTCAAAAATATTTATTAACCCCAGTCTGACGCCTTACTACAAGAATCTTGCGCACAACTGTCGATTATTAAAAAGAAACAAGAAAATCTTAAACACTTTCACTGGCGACGATGGAATTATTAAGATAAAACTTCTTAATGATGATATTGTTAAGGTTACACACATGAGACATAAAAAAACAGATTCACTTTAAATTTGAAAACTAACTTTACACACATATTAATGACAAAATAAATTGAGATTGTTGATTTATGTTAACATTCATATGTGTATTAACATTTAGTCGTGTTTAGATAATAATGTAATGATATTTTTGTAAACCCTGTGTACAGAGCAGTATACTGTAAGTAACACTACATAGCGCAGTATCACAGGTATGTTTATTTTTTTTAGCGGTAGGTATTCTCAAAATGGCGCGCTTTTGTATTTTTAGTTTATTTGCATGATCATAGCATTTTTCTCATCCAAGTGTATTTATCATTATTGCTGCTTCATATTTTTCATATTGGTCACATTTTTCTCATATCTTTATTATACTTGACAATGTTGTGGAACCTCCCCCTACAAGTCGATAACAATTATTCAACTGCCCGATCAAAACAATCAGAATGTTCAATTCTGCTGCAAAACATTGCCAATCTACTACCATTAAATAGCCTTAATCAAAATGAATTTCTCTCTTTTTTAAATATGATACTAATTGTCAAATTGATATAATTCACTCAATATCCCAAAACATACTTACTACCAAAATTAATAACAGAAGTCTATATTGCTGCTGGTGATTTTAAGTTTGACCTTTTTAAATACTCTTCTAATGGAGAGACTGGCAACTTCTATGATAAAATGTCTTCCAACTTGTTCATACCTGTAATTGTTATTTCTACTAAAATCAATAGTAATAATAATACTCTGATTGATTATATTTTCATTAATGAGATAAATCCTGAGACCTTCTCAGGTAATCTTACAGTTAACTTCTGATGGTCATCTTCCTTCTTTTGTCATTTTTCCTACAAATGTCAAAATACTGAATCCTAAACATCATAACATTCATGTACGTAACCTTAAAATTATTGACTATGATGACCTCAAACTTAACATAGCATCAATTGATTTTCCCTCTATATTCTCTCATAATGATGCTGAAATATCACTTAATAATTTCTTATCATCTATTAATAATGTAATTGATAAAAATTCACCTTTAACTAAATTAAGTAAAAACCAACAAACATTCAAACCTTGGATCACCAGGGGAATTTTAAATTATATTAATAGAAAAAATAATCTATATAATAGATATGTTAAATGCAAAGACAACTTAACTAAACAGTTAATACAAGTTGAATACAAACAATTAAGAAATAGAGTTAATTCAATCATAGAAGTCAGTAAAAAAAATTATTACAACCGATTTTTTAATCAAGACACAAATAACATAAAAAATATTTGGTCTGCTATCAATGATCTTATCAATATAAAAAGTAAGAAATGGTAAATATACTAGCAACACAAATGATATCTGCAATGAATTCAATAATTTCTTTATTGCTCATATAGCTGATGATATCCTCAAAAAGAATAAAACTCTTATCTATCTAACCCTTCTTCACATACTTTTGCTTTAGATCCTTGTACTCCACTAGAGATTTTCAACATCATCTCAGGTCTTAATCCATCAAAAGGCAGTGGTCCAAATAGTATTCCTATTGCTATACTCAAAAATATTAATATTATGCTATGTGAACCTTTATGCAATATATTTAATTTATCTATTTCTTCTAGTGTGCATCCAAGTAAACTCGAAGAAGCTCTCATGTTATTCCGATTTTCAAAAAAGGACCTTGCTAAACAATGTGTCGTTCTTGTACTATATGTATCAAGAATGTGGTTGCTAAAGAAAACAAAAGAAACGTTAATAACAAATAATTAAATAATTAAGAGCAGTTTAATGTCAGTTTAATGTATATCATTTCATACATCTCCTACACTTGCTTACTCATATCAAACTGCAGATCAATTTCTTTATTGTCTAATATTAATAAAATTTTTGAAAAGCTCATGTATACTTGAATTTATGGATTTCTTGATCACCATGATTTTCTCTATAATTTATAATTTGGTTTTCGTAAAAAGCATTCCATGAACCATGCTCTGGTACATATGACTGAGACCATACGTTCAGCCTTAGATAAAAACTTAATCACATGTGGCACTTTTATTGACTTACAAAAAGCTTTTGATACTGCTGTGAATCGTGAAATCCTTATAAAAAACTTGAATAATATGGTTTCCGTGGGATTATCAATACATGCTTTCGTACTTACTTAAATGATAGAAGGCAAAAAGTAGTCATGAAAGGTTACGAATCAAAGAATAACAAAATTTTACATGGTGTTCCCCGAGGTAGCGTGCTTAGACCCTTACGTTGTCTTATTTACATCAATGATTTCCATAAATGAATTCTACAGCCTACCATTTTGCTGATGACACAAATCTTCTTAATATTAGTAGCAACTATAAAAAAAGAGCCAAATATAGGTTTGAACGGTAAAAATATCTTTCCCTCTGAATGCGTCAAGTATCTATGAGTGTATCTGGATAAAAAAATAAGTGAAGATGTTCATTGCCCTAATTTAATCAAAACTCCTAACCGTAGCAATGGAATGATTGCTAAAGCTAGGAATTTTGTTCAAATTCTAACATTAAAAAATATTTATTATGCTATTTGTTCATCTTACCTTAAATATGGTTGCCAAATTTGGACTCCTAAATTGCTCTCAGTTTCTGATAAAGTAAGTTACAGAAAAAACATTCTCATTTTTCCTCATTTTTAGAATTGTTTAATAGAATCTTAGTTTGATTCGCATCACTATCGCTATCTTCACTACTGGATTCTATACTGGGGGGGGGGATCAATAGGCATTATTGACGGAATTCCAATAGGTCTGCCCACTTTTAAACCAAGCAAATCATCAATTGTTAATTTTGATAAGGAATCACCTTTCTAATTCAACCACTTTTCTGAAAAACTAAGTGGTAGATCTTCAATCCAAGGATCAATCACTTCATTAAACGTTTGTGATGAACTAGCAAATAATTCTTTAATCTAACTATCACTTTTATCATCTGCAGCAAGCACCCCCTTCAGTATATTTTCAATCTCTTGCTTTTGAATCAAAATTTGTTGATGAAATAGAACAAACATTGCCTGTACCTTCTTGTTTTTTGGTTGACAGTAAAATCCTACCATTAATGTTACAGTCATGGTTAGCACCTCCAATGTTCTTTACCCATTTCTTATTGAGATTCATGTTCCTTATAGACAGCATACCTTATTCGTACTAATTTTCGCGCGTACTAATTTTCGCGCATTCTCGCAAAAAAATCAATTCGCGAGCGAAATTTAGTACAAAATTTGCGCTGGAAATAGGTGTGCGCGTATATCATCCCAATGGAGACATTTTTCACCGCTATCTTGTTCTCTTCTTGTTCAGTTGTAATAAATATTTTGACCGTTGCGCGAAAATTAATACGCGCGAAATAAATCGATGTCAAATGCGCAAAATTAAATCCGCGCAAAAATTAGTACGAATAAGGTATCTTATTTTGATATCTTTTGGAATCTGGGAGATTAAAAACGAAGTCGTTCTTAGAAAGTCTTTTTGTCGAGGTACTTGTGTCATTTTTTTAATTCATTTTTTTTTATATGAAAGTAGGAGCAGTATATTTACCATTTGCAAAGATAACTCAGAAGGTTTTGTATGAACTGGTCTCGAAGGAACATATATAGCGGGCAGATCACCACTCGAGGTTTAAAGGGGTTGATAAACTCAGTTCACATCTCGATTGGCAACAGATCTGGCAAACTATACACAATCCATTGTCTCGGAACGACACCAAGTCACGTGACAGATTTGGGCTCAAAAAGGCCGCTCTCAACAAGGACTTTGATTTATTACTCCTTCCAACCGTAACAGAATGTGATTGGCCCATTTACTTTGAGGCGGACCACAGTGTGTAGGTAAGGAAATGTCGCCGAATTATGGCTTATTTGATCTTTTGATTGGATGGAAATTACATCATCAAGATACTGATTGGTTCACGTCGAAACAATTTTATCAAAAACATCTAATTGTGTCATCTAAAATTGAACCAAAAAACTGCCTGATGCTGTAATTTCTAACCAATCAATTGGTTAAAATAGCTGAAATTTAGCGATAAGAGGATAGTACGAGGAGGATACGAACAAGTCTAAACTATAAATTTATGTCTTTATTTTGGCGGAGTTTTCTCAAGCCTGCCAAGTTTTATTCCCGGTCTTGTATAGTTCGGCGACACCGTTTCGGCAACCGACGATTCGACAGGACATGACCAAGTCCAATGAATCGGAACTCTTGAGATGATAATATTTGTGGAAAAGGGTTTGAAGAATATTGTACCCGCAGTTGAACGGTCGACAATTATTCAGGATACTCTTTTTATCCCTCACCTCCTCCTCTTCCTCTTTCTCTTCTTCTTCTTCTTCGCTAGTTGCAGTGTCGGCAACTGCCCAGCACTTTTCGCCATCCCCAACACTTCTGCAAAGAAATCCTTCTTCTGTTCTTCCAACGATTTATTTGTGTTGCGTGATGTACTAATTAATGTCCCGACCTTGTCCGCATGTGCTCGAAACTCGATTCGTCTCAACTCCGGACAGATGGAGAGCAGGAATTCTTTTCGTTCTTCCGACGTGCCTTCAGGAATACGATGACAGTTTATTTTACCGGCGGTATATGATTGGATGCCGAGGCGAACCGGTCGTGCAAATCGAGCTGAAAGAAAAGAATGACGAACGAAGTAGATATTGATTTGTTTGAAGTCGGATACAACCCATTTTGACAATGCATATTTGGAATGCATATTTTATTAGAAAGCCTTTTGTTCAAGTTTGATGAAAGGCATATTGAATGAGAGATGTGGAACAAATATTGTCAACAACTAGTAAGAGACGTGCTTATGCTTGATTACAGATTGTGAAAACACTTGTTTTTTTATGCTTTTAACAGAAAATGAGAAAGGGATATGGGATGCAAGGTAAAAATACATCAATCCCGTCTTTCTCGACGAAGCCATACGTAAATGTATTCATACGGCGCTGGTTAACGAGGTTGACGTTACATGTCTTTGAAAAAGAGGTAAATGTTTTTTTTGGAAAAATCAGAAAATAAATACGTAAACGTATTTTTACGGCCCTGGTTAACGAGGTTGACGTTACATG
>JAUKPT010003380.1:0-12113 GCA_032273505.1 Nanomia bijuga | reverse complement strand
TGTGGCAAAGCTAGATTAAATGTTTTTCTTACAAAATCATAAGCTTTGCTAGAATAAAACTGTAAAGTTAAGGCAAAAGATTTCAGTTCAGGTGGGTACGCTTGTCCTTTGCCAGATTTTCCCTTTGTTTTAACTATCCTTTTCATGACTGACAAAGGAATTCCAGAGAAAGTTTGGTTTAAAAACTCTTCACAATTTTCTGAAATGAGATTTTGTTTTTTCAGATGACGAATGATTGTTTTTAATTCTTTAACTTTTATTTTCAAACGACGCGATTGTTGTTGATGTCTCTTTATTTTTGATCTTAATTTCTTTATTCTAAATTCATTTCTTTCTAACTTTTTTTTCAGTTTATCTACTTTTCTCGGTGAATCATTAGTTTGAACTTCTGGAGTCAAATCTACTGTCTCTACTGTTTCAACTGTTTCAACTTGTTTTTCTACCTTTCTTTCTTTGGGACTTTTTCTCGACTTTGATACCTTAAATACAAAGAAATACATCTTAATAAGTATATGCACTAATATAAGTAAGAATAGAATCTATCAAAAATAGACATCTAATCAATAAATAGCTTAACCGAACATAAATATTTTTTTGTAAAAGAAATTTTAAATATATACATGACACAGCACGAAGCTATGGTTCGAAACCTGTTGACCAGGCGTGTCACTTTCCAGTAGGAAAGCTGGTTACATGAAAAAAATATTACTATTTTCATGATGAAAATTTCTGAATAAATTATACCTTTCTTAAATAACTGGGGAATTTTTTGAACCTGGATGGAACTACTTCATTTCTCAGTCTTACAATTTGACCACTTCTGTCTATGTCACTTTCTTTAAAATGATCTGAGCATAAAAGGGAATGATTGGATGGTTCCCAATTTTCGCGGCGTAATTGTGTTGTCCAAGCAGATCTTGCTTCTGTTTTTTTAGGAAATCTGAAAACAAAAGTATTGACTGAACTAACTGATCTGTTTATTTTAGGTTACTAACCAACAAACCTTTGACGAGATGTTATTCCTATCATGTCATGAGTCAATAAATACGCAGTCTAAATATTTTCTATTTCATCTTGTATAAAACTACCTATATATTGGACCACCTACCTAAAAAAAGTTCGTGGAACCTTTCGTTTCGCAGCTGTCTCTTCATCTGAACTTCCTTCACTCTCACTTCTAACGTAATCTAACTTGCTACATGTCCTCTTTCTTTTGTTGCATCCAAATGCAGAACATTGGGCTCCAGGTTTACCCATACCACAAAGTCTAAAGAAATATGTATTGCTACAATATATTTTACAAGTTTTTCACACACATTCTGGTGTTGGTAATAAAAAACTCAAATATCATCGAAGTGTCAAATAATTTGCCAATTTGATAATAGTTAAGTTTTTTTGGGATATTTAAATTTGTTTCTCGTCAACTTAACTCATTTTTCCAGCCAAAACAACAATGGGATTCTTCATGATAGCTAGTTAAACAAGCTACAACATCATATCATCAATTATCCATAGTAATATGTTATTTGATTATCATTATTTCAAGATAGGTCCATATAAAAAATCTTCAACTTCTTAACATTATAGACCAGGATACAATTAAAGAAAATAATTCTTGATTTCAAAAGAAATATGAAAACAATTTTATTGACTACCTGATGTTATTACATTCACATTAGTTTTGTTACATTAATCCACAGATTCACCATTATAATATGATAATATTCTTTAATTTCAGAAACTACTGATACAGGCAATAAGTGTCAAAATGCTTAGTCAATTCACAAGGTATTTTCTGTAAGGAAAAGTGTCCAAGTAATCATAACAAATAACCAAAAGAAATTTTCATCTGTAATCAAAATAAATGAACAATACCTTAAAATACATGATTATAAATTATGACCCTTACTGCCTGTACCAAAAAACTTAATTAAGATAATTTTCTAAACAACTTGACACTATTTCTATAAAAAAGTTATTCAAAATTTCATTTCCATCCACATTAGTTTATGTTGTTTACTGCTATCGCATCCGATAAAGTGATCCCTCCAATATGGCCGCCGAATTCTAAAAGTGGCTTCATTTTTCGCGGCCCGAATACGGTAAGATGCGCTATCCAGATATTATATAGACTCTTTTTAGATCAGTGATCTCACCCTGTACTTACGTCATTTCAATTATCATTCGCGCGTCTTAACATACTATTTCCCTTACCGTCAAAATGTTCATTTCAAACACGACTTGAACTCTCAGCATTGTTTGACGTCATTATATCCTGATTCAGCGTCTTTTCGAATGATTGATTACTGACTAATAATGGCCTCTCCTACTATCCTGACTCAGCGGTTTTTCCGATGATCGTTTACTGGACACCCACCTTCAGTATGGAAAGGTATACCTAGTAGCCAAGTTTCTACCATTCCACCTCCACCACGGAAAACCACCAAGGCTATAAGTTGTGTACGTAGTGTAAAAGGAGATGAAATTAGCACCTTTCAAGAGTTGGATAAAACAACATTTTCTGGTATTAAAGAAACCATGCTTTCAAGTAAAAGATTGTTTATTTTACCATTCGTTTCATATATTTTTGATGACAAGCTACATATCAAATCAACAAAATCTTTTGAAGGCTTACTGTTATTTCTGATCAAAATACATGATAAGTTGAGATTTGATACTTCCAATTTCAGAATTAAATGCTATGTTAATAAGGAAGAACATTCCTGGTCGATTTTGGATGAAATCCTTTGATACTTGAGTGCTCTTCCAAAAACAATCAAAAAAAAAGTAATGCAGCAAGAAATAAAATACATGTCGGTAAGGTCAGTTGGAGCAAAAATGTATGGACCAGAAACTATCGTTCGAGCATTTGAGAAATTTGCCATAGCATAAGCACTTTATAAACGGCTGTGTAATGACTACCAATTAGCATCAGTCTCCACATTAATGAAAATAAAATCTAAGGTATCAGACGTGAGTGACAATAAAATATTTTATGGTGTTTTTAACTCTCTAAATGAAGATCAGTATTGTATTTTACTTCATGATGGAATTTATGTCAAAAATATGCTGTTGTATCACGGTGGTAGTTTTTTTGGTAAGTATTGATGACGCATCATCCTTAGCTCAAACACTATTAGGATTTATGCTTATTTGTTTTCATGGTGGACCAAAATTTCTTTTTAAGATGCTACCTGTTTCAAAGCTACACTCTTGACTTTCTCTTTGATCGAGTTGATAACACCAATAAAGCGTTCACCACAATGATCCCCTACAAGCAGTTATCGAAGATCTGACAGATAAACGTCTTTCATTAAAATGTGACATAGATGAGTTCAAGGAAGAACCCAGTCACAACTGTCCATAGTGTCAAAACATTTGAATCTCTAATCGAACTTGAAGAATCAATCTCGCATAAAACGAAAATGGTGCTTGTCTACATTGCTGGTTATGTAACAAGGAAGGACAAAGTATTGACTGAAGATAGATTACTTGAACAAACTAATTTTTACCACCAAAAATATGGTTCGTTCACAGATTCTCTTTATAGAGGTGGTTTGAACATACCAACTGATTGTGCTTCTCAGTGGGTGTTTTTTTGCTTCATCATGTTTAGTGTAAAAAAAGAAAAAGTTTGTAGAGCGTCATTGATGACAATTTTCATGTCAGTCTTTGAGTTATATTCTTTCGAAAGGAAAAGAAATCATGCTGTTATTTGGACGAATATCCTTCTTAAAAATCACTGTTTAAATGTAACTCCTAGAACAGGTAAAGAACCTGCTCTAAAAGTTTTGAAATTATCCAAATAATGTATCCTAGATTTCCACCTTAAGATATTATATTTCAGAGTACTCTCTTGTTTTTTCTATTCTTATTTCTACAAAATGATGAAAACCATAGTTCTATCTATTTTAGACAACTTGTATGCCTATCAAAGGCATCCTTATATACAAGAAGAGACGTTATTTAAATCTTCTCTTGTATAATATTTTATATATATTCCGAGGAACAGAGTAGGTCCCCAGTTTTAGCCCCCAGCTCTGCGATGACTAGGCCTGTTAGTAAAGATCGCCATGCCAATTGTACTTTCGAGTCAGAATCAGAAGAATCAGGATCAGAAGAATTTATTTCATAGATATAAAAATAAATATATAAAAGTCAAAAATAGAATGAAAAAGTTAACATATAAATTGATTAAATCTTATCAGACAAAAGATACTAGAACTTTAATAAATTATGTTTTTATTATAGGTATGTACTTATTTTTATTCTACAAGGACTGACTAAAAGTCTCAGAATTATTTCAGTTATCCCTGTCATCTGCACATTTGCCCTCCGCTTGGTCAATATTCAAGAACAACACCAAAACAAATCAAATCAAAACAAAAAATTTATATATATACAGTCATCAGGGGTTCAAAGGGAACAACTTTTCTTGCAAGCACAGAAGTTCAAAAATCAAATCTTAATTAATTTTAATTTGTACACATATTCATTTAATCTTAGCCTATCATTTCTGTCATTCACCATAATTAATGAAGAATGTCATGATGGTATTACAAGCATGCAAAGTTATGTACTATATTTAAAGGTGGTGTTCAAAGGGAACTTTACATTTTCCCAATTTTACTCAATACCTTGATATGCTTTGTATTGGTTTGCATGTTATACTAATTGCATGATCTTAAGCTATAACTTTTGTAAATATGAAGTATTTATTTTTTATATTAATGACATTAATGATTTAAAGGTAGCCTCTTTCATTTTTGAAAGGAAACTTTACATGTTCGTGCAATATGACAAACCCTCTGAGTGAGTCGTGAGTCGTTTACGACAATCATAGGCAATCTGGCCAAATCAGGTGTGAAGGCATCAAAAATATGTTGAAGAGATGTGGCTTTTATTACAATGATCTCTTGGTCAAGTGGATGCTGCAGGATAAGTTTGATACTTCCGAGAGAATATTTGAAGCAATGGAACCTGCTGGAATGATCGCCCCTACAAAACAATTAGTTGTACGTTGTACAATCAACGTTGTACAATCAACAGAGGCACGAAAGGGTTAGTTGAGTTACTATAAGCAGAAGTTGGCTAATGCAGAAAAGATGTTTAAAGGCCTAAAAAAATCTGTTCCAACTCTTGAGGAAATACCTGTTTGTTCTAACATTGAGAGGATCCGGCCGACAAGAAAATCAACACGTGTCACACAAATTCATGGCAGTTAAGCAAGGAAAAAAATCCAAAATATACTTAAGAAGCCAAGAAGATAATTTGAGAGAACAAGAATTAAGAATCGAAAAGAAGAAATGAAAATAAGAGGCGACTGAAACTTTCATGCATTGTTTTTCTTTATGCAGTTATGGTGTATCAATGTACCAAGAAGAAATATAGTGTCAAGAGCAAAACAACAACAATGATTCAAACCCCTTCTCAAAATTGCAAAAAAATGGTATATGTAGATACATTAAAGAATTGTTATTTTTATGTTTATTTTATTGCAAAAATTTAATTTGAATACATTAATTTTGTCTTATTACTGTTTTGTCCACATAAGACTTATTTTATGTTAAAAGGGCACTATCCAAAGGATATAAAGAAGTTCTATTCATAATTAAGAATTGAATTGAAAAAATTTCACATTCTAGCTGAAATTTATAGCGAGGTTGAGGAAGGGTCCCCCCCTTTAATAATATGTACTTACGTACAAAATAACATTTTTGAAAAATTTGCTAGTAACATTAATATTTTTTCACTTTCTTTATAATGATAATGTGATAAATCTGGGTAAACGAGACAAACTATATTCTTTGTGGGATTCTAATTTTCGAAGAATAAGTCTCTTTTGTTATAAAAACAAAAAAATCAATATTTCTATATGACTTGTTTGTCATTTTTACAAAAATATGAAAGTTCCCTTTGAATGATAGGTTTTTCATAGAGAAAGTAATTTCTTCAAGTAAAGAAAAATAAATAAGTTTAAAAAAGTATAATCTTAAAAGAGAAAAAAAAATCGATAATAATATGATTATTATGGTGTTTTTTAACATCCAATGTGCAGAAGAATTGGTGCATTTTTACATGGATTGAAATCTGTGTTCTTGTTGACAAAAATATAAGCTCTGTGAGTATGACACCATTAGAAATATGTGGAACGAAAGACTGGAAGAACAAAAATTGAAATTAAAGAATACAGACATGAAAACAAACTGTGAAATCTTTTACTTATATGCGTTTTTACATACTGAAGCTTTAAATTAGACTCAAATATTGAGAAGAGTGAGTGTTAATTCAGTACATTTCCGATGTACTGCTATACAAAAACATATTCTCATTTGTATATTTTTCAGGAAGATAAGATGAACAAAGTAAAAGTTAGCTGGAATAAGAATTCTCTTCATCCTGATAAATATCTTGTTGTCCACCTCAAAGTGGTGCACGCATGTATTGTGTTATTGACTCATTCGACAATGATGGAGGTGGACAAGCACATGGACTTCCTTCTCAACACGTGGTTTGTACAATCTGGCTCATACAAAACAATCGACACATTTTCCAATGTTGAGTTGGAGTTGTTTGAAGAATGGTTGCGTGTCATGATGATCCAATCAACTCATAAACAACTTGTCAAAGCAGGTGGGTTTTGTGCAGTTAGTCTTTCATGAGATTCTTTTTGCTATTATCTATTCCTGAACAGCCAAAAACAGTTGTAACATAATGGTATATCCTGAGGTAGAAACCCACTTGTTGTTTTCAAGTATAATCTATAATTTTCATACAGCCATTTTGTGCTTTTTTCTTGAAAAAAATGTAGAAATTCTTCCCTCTTTAAATAGACATTATTATCACAAAAATTGGATCACTGAATAGTATTATTCATGGAAAGTTGATTTACCAAATGTTTAGAAGAAGAAAATTATTGACCTTTCTTCTTGGTTGTAGGTTTGAAAGGCTGTACTCCTACCCAACTGATCAAGTTCTCACAAGCATCAGGTATTCCTGCTGTCAATCAAAGTGACCTGTTACGCGAACTCGATCTGTGTTCCGAAAGTAAACCGGACACCTTAGTTAATCTGATAATGGATCCTGGTAAGTTAATTCATGTTGTGTATTAACTGCTTAGTATGAAAGGAATTGCTAGTAAATCTGTCTTGTATTGGAAGCAAAACATGAATGATGAGTAGAAGAAGTATTTCAGAATCAGAATCAACTTCAGAAAAATAATTAGTAGCCAAACAGGAAGCAAAACATGAGTGATGAGTAGAAGAAGTATTTCAGAATCAGAATCAAAATCAGAAAAATAATTAGTAGCCAGAGAGACGATTTTGTATACAGTAATGCATATGTTTAGCCTTCTTTTTCATATTATATCATATAACTTTTTCCAGATTTTGAAAAAAACGTTCAAATTTAGATTTTGCTGACTTCTGTTTAATAGTCATAATTTAACTAGTGACCAGCGAGTTTCAATATAAACAATATAAACAGTCTTGACCTGTACAAATAAAATCTTTATTTTTTGACTAAAATTTCACATATATGCAACTACATTAATCATACAGCTACTAAAATTTATTAGTTAATACATTAAAAAATAATCTTAGAATATCATATTAAAAGCAAAATTCAAAATCTTGCTTGGTTAATGATTAAAAGAAGATTTTGTTGAAATACATCTTGACACTTGTCATTTTAATGCCTTTTATATATATATATAATATGACCATTAAAAAACCTTTAGAGCAGAAAGAGTAAAAGGATGATAATTCCTTTTAATACCAATGATAGATACTGGATATTTCATTTTATTTGATTTTTGACAGAAGTTTACCATTTATTGATGTATATACTTATGTCACTTGAGTTTCTGCCTACTGCGACAGTGCTGTTTCTTCCTTGCCAAGGGATATGTTTTTAACTTTGGTTGCAAATCACATAAAAGAAATAAGGTATATATATATATATATATATTTCTTTGCCTGTACTAGAACTGTTCTGGTTTATAACAAATTGCATACTGGAACTGAATCTAGATAATAACATGAAGTAGTATCTCTTTATATTCAAATATAAAAAATTGCTCACTGGAACTTTTCCAGTATAGAACTTCTTCCTTTTAAAAAAAGATCACATGTCAGAAAGCAGTGCTTATTGTTTACAAATGACCTTAGAACACAAGAAAGTCAAATAAAAAGAAGCATTTCTCGATCTGAAAAAGTACTACCATTAAATATATTTACACCTTTTTACACAGTTGTTCACTATTTTAAGCCATTTTTTGAGCTTTTTGAATAAGCAAAAATCAGATATTCATCAGTAATTTTTAAACCGCTGAACAAAAATTAAAAAATGATTTACCAATAATTAAGTTTAATTAACATTTCTGCTGCACCTGGCAGAGATTTCCAGTTTTTTTACTTATATAGTGTATCCCCATCTTCTTAGATCACTTCATACAGATTGTGGAACTGTCTCAATCTCGTGGTGCAGTTGGTGGTGAGAAGTTTTGCAAATTGTTGGATCCAGATTACGAGAAAGATAATGATATGCTATCATTTGAAGAAATTGTAAGGGACCTTTCTGTACAAGAAGAATCAAAGTTGAGAGATAAACTTGTCCAGCGAATAAGGTAAAGTATACTTAGGTACACCGAGGACAATTCCACCTGACAGAAAAGTGTACAAAATTCTTGAAAGAACAATCATTATTCAAAGCAATAGAATATCCAGGGAGAGTATGAGATTTCATCTTTTTAGTTTTTACTGAGTACTAAGATCTTATTTTCTTTACTTTTAGGATTCAGAAGTGGTTGTTCTAGGATGAACTGTAATTTATGATCCAATTTGTTGATGGAGTGTGAGGGGGAGGCATTTTGGGTTATTGTTAAGACATCAAGGATGCACAATTGCTTGATATCCAGTTTAAACTTGTATTTTAGTGCAACTGATTTCACTCCTGAATTACTGTACGCTGAATTCGAGCAGATTTTCAACACAGACAAGGAAGATCTCAATAAGTCCACTGATACATTTTTCTTTAAGCTCAAGCAAAAGCTCTCCATATCAGCTATCTCTAAAATTCCACAAGATGCAGACCTTGAAAAGATTGTTCTCAATGTCCTGGTGAAACTGAGTGAGAAGAAAGAGTTTTTGCGAGCATTCATATCAGATGACAAGTCTGTCGCTCTTGTGCAACTTCTTTCACACACCTTGCAAGCAAATGAAGGTTTGTTACTTCTTTTTGGACCTACCCAACCAGACAACAGGTCCTATGAAACCAGATTTTTTTGTCTGTCCTTTCTTTTATCAGTAACGCAAGTTTTCATACATCCCATCATTCGTTTATCTTGATTTTTTCTATAAACCATCGAAGAAAGTGACGTAGCCCGATTTTCGAAAATAAAATTTCCTGACCAAAAGGTAGGTCAAATTGACCCAAAATGGCCCGAATTTGAGGTTTTTTGTCACTCTCTCGAGTCTGAATTATTAGTTTTGGCTGATATTTCTTATTATAATAAGAAATTATAATACTCATGTAAAAACGTAATCAAAGAATTTAATAGAATCAATAATATAATGTGTCATATTTTTGTTAATTTGATAGTGAATAAAAAAGATTAAGCAATGTCAATTCAAAACTATAAAGTTCTTAAATTTCCTTATATTGTGTTGTGGGTGCTAATCAAATTGGCCACTTTTAATTTAAATTATTGCCCCTGCCACTCTCTACCATGGACAAATGAAGTGGATTTCTATTGCTTTTCTTTTGTTAATAAAGCGCAACCATATGCAAACATTCTAAAGTGTAAACTCACATAAATATTCAAAAAAGTATTGATTACATTTTTTCAGCATCTGAAAGGTGTTTTTTTCTAAAAAAAAGGGCACTGTAATGATTTCTTTTTAAAATCAAAATTTGCCGTCAAATTCAACTACCCAGCACATTGTTAAATTACTGTAAAAAAAACACACAACAAGAATGCAGAATTGATGTCACTTTTATAAATAGACAGCAAAAAGTTCTAACAAAATAAAGAGGTCCTTAAAACATCTCTTTATCTCTAAAACAAAAGTTTTCTGTGAATAACTGGGTATTCCACGAGATTCTCCATTCAATTCTAAAGATATGGTATGACCCTCAAAATCTACCAAAAACGATCATCTTCCCAATTTAAGTTGCAAGAGGATGGAAAAAAATTATCTAGCAGGCACTGGTTGGAGGGACTCACTTTTTAAAATGCCTGGGAAGAAATAGGTTTTTGCAGGGAATGAGAAATTTTTGATTTTGCCTGGGGGGGGACTCTTGATTTTTAGTCCAAACATATTTTTTTTGTGCATTATTCATATGTTTTTGATTTCAGTAAATTCTCATCTTAAATACTTATAATGTAGCACACTTCCTTATCTCCAGATACCATTGAAGCTTCAGCTAGTGTCTTCGATCAGTGATTGCTGCAGTGAAATTGATTATAAGGTTTATGGGTAAAATAAGAAAGATGTTCAAAGGGAGGAGAGGATATTTTTGGTGTATGTAAATGGGTATTGCTCTGAGAATCGCTTCCTTGCCCCACGTCACATCACAACATACCTTCTAGTCACATTCCTTCCCTCTCATGCACAGGATGGACGAATGATTCCAGTTACATTCACCACGATCACGCATTTAGATCCTATTTCATATCTTTTTATTGCACACATAATACTTTTTCATCTAGACCAGCATAGTGACCGAACGGGGCGACTAAGGAAGCTGGTACACTCCCCTTACACCTGATAAATCAGGCTATATTTTTTAAGCAATACCTCAAGCATACCCCAAACCACACCTGAATTAGGGGATAATGGTTGGGTGTTGTGTTCCCGGGAGATCGTTGTCCAGACTGAGCCTCTGAAGTGACCCTGATCAAACCCCTGCCAGCTTGAAAATTCGAAAGGGATAAGGGGATTTATGCTGAGCAGAGTAACATCACAGGGTCAAGACAGACCAGACTAAGACCTTTCAACATCCCTGGCTTAAAGGATCCACCAGGGCCTAATATGCAGGAATGAGGTGTGTGGGTGGTGTGAGTTGTGTTGCCCAGGCAGAGAGTCCAAAGGAAACAGAACGGAACAGGAAGAAAATGGGCTTAAAGTATGCATTTTTCATTGAGATTGCTTAAGGAAATTTCGAATGAAGAAACATAATCACAACTTCAAATATACATAACAATATTGTACAAAAATAGACAAATCCCGCATCACTATTGACCCATCACAAGGGAACTGTTGACTGGGCATCAGAAAGAGGCTCCACCTATCTAAGGAAAGTGTGTCCACAGATGAATTTGGAAGCATTGCTCTGTAATGCAACTCAGTTTGAGCTTGGTTAATAAAGCCCCTGCCAGAAATAGAAGTATTGGACCATATTGCCACCGTGAAACAGACTGCCTGTAAGGGAAAAGGACTTATTTGCCTTGTAGCAAAGCTCCAAATAGTCAGGTCAGTTATCACAATTTTTGTGCAAATTTTGTTTAAAATTTTTCACATCATTTTTCAAATAGTTAATGACCCTAAGATGACATTTCCGGAAAGAGCCCAAAAATTTAGGCTGGGGAAACCCAGGTTTGGTGGGGGGTTTTGGGGGAAATGGGCCCAAAAAGGGTTCGAAAATTGAAGTTCTTCAAAATTCAACATGTAGTATACCATTCGATAGCAAATTTTATGCTGAACAACTTTTACTATAGGCACTTATGATAAAAATCAATATTTTGGCCGCATTAGCCAATTTCCTGGAATCGACTCTTTATCTCAAAAAGGGGTCAAAAATCAAAAATCTTTGATATCAAACATATTGTATAGCATTCGATGGCGAATTTTATGCTGAACAACATTTACTACGAGCACCTTACACAAAAATCAATATTTGGGCCTTAAATTGCCAATTTACTGCCAATTTGACTTATTAGTTCCAAATAGGGGTCAAAAATCGATGTTCTTCAATGTCAAGCATATAATATACCATTCAATTGCAAATGTTGGGCTGATTATTAATTTTCTTATGGACACTTTTAGAAAAAAATCAACATCAGAGCCATAGTTTGACAATATGGAGGCAAAAAAGAAGGAATCTGAGACCCA
>JAUKPT010003379.1:0-12114 GCA_032273505.1 Nanomia bijuga | reverse complement strand
TAATATGGCGAATTCAACTTTTATTAAAGTCGTCGTAAGCATTCCAAATGTTATGATCAAACATCCTTAAGCCTTTGTTTCAACTACATATTATTGTATGCTAAGTCGGTTTTGTGCTTAGCAAAAGTAATTGGAATCAAATTGAAATGTCATACGGACACCCTGGTTGTTGCATTAGTATAATTACTTGCGTAATTTATGGTAGCATTATCCCTTGAACTTTGTCATGTAATATACCTGATTATAATGTATTTAATAAATTCAATACTATTCATACCAAAAAAAAATTAGTGAGTCGTGTCAAAATTCTAAAAGCAAAACATGGATGCAGATGAAATATGACAATATAAATCTATTGACGCTATATATTTATACAAAAATATTTGTCGAAAAAAAAAACACAAGAGCAAATACAAGCCCAAAATAGAAACGTATCTGGTAGAAGGTTCGTGAAGGGTAAACAAAATCAGATTTTAAGTACTTAGGAAGTTGAAGCAAAAAAGAAAGGGACTTTGAGTGCATGAGGATTTGTTAATTTGACTATTTTAAACAGAACGAAAACTCCATTAGATGAAATGCATTTTCTTATCAAGTTTTCTTTGTGCTTTATTTAGTTTATATTTCGAGAATGTAACGCCATAAAATCATGCCGTTATTGTACATTTCAACTTGTTCAAGCAAAACCATCACACTGACGTTTCTGTAGCAGCACAACCACTTAACTTAATTATGTACCGCTATGAAATATCATCAATATCATTGATACAACCAAAAACCTGATACACCACAACGTTGAGCCGAGTATATCGGTAGATCGGTAATATTTCATAACACGTTGTACAGAGTAACATGTACACTAATTCAACATAATTAGTAGCAGATGGTTTGTTACTATGTTTAATAAGATAAAAATTTGGTTATTTAAGTTTTAAAACTCATGTAATTCGAAGATTAAAATGGTCTCACTTCATGGGAATAAAGGAACCAAAAGACCTATTCAATATACTGGAATTTTGTGAATTCTACTGTTTATCGATACTTTTACTTTAGTTGAAATATTGGGATGTTGCGGTGGTTTATTGATAATTATTTTATAGTTTTATGGTAAGTATATTAAAGTCTATTTCCAAGACTTTTATTTCATTACACATTCAGAATACCATAATTATAAGACATAAAATTTAAATAAATTTGATAAATTTATCAAAAATTCCTAAAAGAAATTTTAGTGCACACATATTAGTCCAAAAACTCCATCTAAAATGGAAAGATATAACGTTTATACAGAACAAAATCTGGTATTCGAAAAATACCTATATCATAAAAACATTGTAAATAATTTACGAAACAATACTAGGTAAAGGTTCCTTTATACATAACTTTGACCTAAAAACCAAAAACCACAAATATTTACGTAAAACTGACAAACTGAATACACACAAGGCCCTCCCTTCTCTCCTACAAAAGGCATCCTCAACAATACTACAAAACCTACATTACGTGCAGAAACTAAGATCATAAATACTTCACATCATTCGTGGTAAATAATTAAACTGGCTATTTCCAAATTGATTTGCTAATAATAGTATTCAAAAAGGTCAGCTTTATTTATTCATAGAGCATATCCTAATTTACTACCTCATCGAATGCGCCTTGCTTTAGAACTAGTCTGATCATAGAACATGGTAAATGAAAATAACCAAGAATTCTTTTTTTGGATTTATTTTATAGTAAATTAATGTTGGTTTGCTTTTTAGTCGGTGCGTTCATAAGTTTGTGATATTAAATAATGTGGAACGCCTTTCATTATGATGGTTGCAACATATGATGGTTATTCGACGTCAGTGAAATCAAATATCGAATATAACAATTTATTTTTGGAATTGTTGTTTTTTGAGATCATGAGATTAGGGCAAATATCAATTATATATAGATTACTTATTTGATGTGGAATAATCAATTATGATAAATGTTTTCATGTTATCTTTTCTTTGTAGAAGACTAGTAGAAAAATGTAATGAGAATGAAACGTAGGTAGTTATTTTGTTGAAAAATTGCTTCACGCAAGGATCAAAGTCACATTGGTTCTAGCTTAAGGAATGATTTAGACGCTTTTCAAAAGCATAATTGGTTGTATGAAATTTGTTTCGATGAATACATGGCGTAGAACACTCTTAATGCATGAATGATATCTAGGTCATAGGAGGAGGAAAGAAAAATGTCGCACTTTTTGACCATTTTTGGTGATATCTCCATTTTTGCGTGATTCGCCGAACTATATACAAACACCAGTTATTGTGTAAGCTGAATAATGAATTAGACAGAAGTGTGTGTACAAAATAATAGACAAGAACTTTAATAATCCAGGAAGTTGTTATCGGAGCAGGATGATGCAATTCTTAACAAAAATGAAGAAGTAGAAGAAGAGAAAATCGAAAAAATGATTTAAATCTTTTTTTGAGATCCATGAAAATCGATGGTCAAAATTTATATGACGCTAAAATGGACATCTGGGGTTACCATTATTTCCTAAAAGTAAGGTATTATGTTTCCTTTGTATCATACACGATTGCTATTGTTAATATTGCCATAAATGTCTCAATTGATCTCTAAACAATTTCAATTTTTATCCGTTTTTTCGATTTTCTCTTCTTCTACTTCTTCATTTTTGTTAAAACTTAAAGTTCTTGTTTCCAAATTTTGATACACACTGTAGTTCGTTTAGAATAGTTTATTTGTTATTCTACAAGGTCATTATCTCATTACTTTTATGACCTACTGCATATAAGTTTCTGTTGTTTAGAGTATCTGAGACGATGATGGTGTCAGTTTCTCGAATAGATATTGAATTCCGTCAGAGAAATAATTATGATAATAAACGAATTTTGAAAAAATGCTAATCAAGTTAACAAATAATTCAAGTACTACTGTTAGGTCAATTATATATCAAACACAAGAAACTTTTGTAGAAAGGAACATTTTTTGTTAACGCATTCAAGTATGAGAAAGAGAGAACACGATCGTGATAAATTCGGCTAATGGTAATTATCAGAAAAGAAACACATTCTCTTTTATGATTCTAAGAACAATTTTATGACAACATTAAGACCATTTTTTGGCAAAGTATTTTGAACATGGCGTACTTAACTACAGGCCATGCCAAACTGCATATAAATTTACGGAAAGTACCTTTCTGGCATTTTCTTGATCTATTTTTTTCTGGGTGAATTAATATCAGTAAAGAATGAGATTTTATACAGTCGCCAAAAGAAATGCGTGAACATTCGTGGAAATATGAAGAACTTTCGATTTCACTAAAAGTGACATAAAACATATTAAAACTTGTGGTTTCTAATTTTGGCAGGGCTAAGGTAACAACTATATATTCGAGTCATTTTTTGTGAAAAACAAAGTTCGCATTCAGAAAATAATGAGAAAAGTCTGATAAAATGAAATGAAATTCAAATCATATACCTTCTTATTGAACGATCCATTTCGATCCGTAAATTTTCCTGTGCGTTGGCATGGCCTGTAGTTAAGTACGCCATGGTTTTGAAAGAAAAAGATTAACAAGTTTCGAAAACTATCTATTAAAAATAAAAACGAGCATCAAGCTAATTTTCTTAGAACTCATAAAAGGAAAGTGTAGTCTCTACAAACTTTATATATTACCCTATAGTCAAACAAGGTATAGGTATCTTTCCTTTTTATTTATATTTCTGTCAAAATTAGTATATAACTTTTGCCACACAGATTTAAGTCATTTTGTGACGTCACAATGACATACCATAGTACTTATCTTTACAGGTCAAATGTTGGGAAGTGCATCAAAGTTGATAATGAGTCAGCTACACTTTGCTACAATGTTTTGATAAACATTTTAATTGGCGATTTCCGTTACATCTTTGTCTCTATTATCGCAGTGTAGAACCACTTGAAAAGAAGCATGCTATATTGCTCGTCCTGCTATCACTTGTTTACTTCTGTCTGTTAGGGACTGTCTACAAATTATCGGTCAATTATAATATCAAGAATTTGATTGGATCAAAATTTCTTCCGTCAATTTTGAATTTTAACAACCAATCAGATTTTTAATAATGTAATTCTCAACCAATCAAACGTCGAAAGTTATCGTTACTTTGTAGGCAATCCCTTATTACAATATTTGCTCTCCCCTCATCAGAAAACGAAAATGTTTTTCCAGTAGTAGAGAAGAATGTATATATTGATGGTATTCCTGATGTAAAGAAAGACTTGGCAAAAACATCCAGGGTTTTATGCTGATCCGGTAGTAAAAGTTAATATGGTATGACGACTTTAAAATTGTGGGTGTTATCCGCTCTGTCCCCTATAGAGGAACTAAAAAAAATTAAAATAGTGATCATCAGTTTGAATTATAATAAGTCGAAACTACTTTATTTCAATTATGAATTATATGAATTATATTCTTTTCTTATAAAAAAAATGAAAATGAAAATGAAAATGTGCTTATTTTCAATAAATCTCACAAAAACGTTTGACGACCACGGGAAAGATATGCAATATTAGTATGTATCCCATAATTTTCCGACTAGCCCAGGAAGGGACTCGAACCTACTTCTACCGCCAGTTTGGTGAGTCAGTGCTAATCCAATGTAAATAAAGTACTAAGGGATGGATCGTGGATTGAGAGTTCTCATAGAAGTATATAAAATAGGGACTGTAAACTAGTAGCGCCTTGCTCATTCCTCGGCGCGACACATTTCTTGAAAACTATTAACTTGTTGACCCTGACAGTCTATAATCCAAGTTTCTGAATTCCGATTGTCATATCCGTGTGTTTAAACTGAAAGAATCAATATGTTAAGAGGATTGGTCCCGTTAAGTGATTAACTGTTGAGCTAACGAAAATATAGTATTTAAATTTCTTTATAATTCTGTATATTCTAAAAGTTAGTCACATGATCTTTTTCATTTTCTAGTATATAATGTAGGCACTGGTACAGCTGTAGGTTTTTATAAATACTTCTATTTCTTACAATTTTGGTGAAATTACATTTTGATGTTGATTGATCTAATAAAGATAATTTGCATTAAGTTAAGACTTATTAAGCCGTGCGTGTTTTCAATAAGGCAAGAGGAAAATTATTTTCCGAAATGCTGGGTTAAACTCTCGTTGACTGAAAATAAATTGTTTGTATGTAAGTATTCTCGAGTATTCTCGAGTATTCTATTCCCTTGTGCACATTCCAAATTTTGTAATGTTTCATGCTAACAGATATTTGGGTCTGAAGTCTGTTTCAAAATAGCTGTCACATAGTTGATTCTTTTTTGTATTCTTTTTTCAATTTCCAATATATTTTCTTATTTCTATTTGAAAAGACGCAATAATTTGCTAGAGTTTCATTAATACTTGACAAAAAGCTTATCTTAATTGTTACAATTGAAGATGAAGCAAAGCAGAATTTATCTCAGAACAATGTTTCGAGAAACGAATAGTATTGGGCTCTTTAACAATACGTTTAACATGATAGTTCCTTTCTTGCTCATCAAATGACTTAATTAAGTGAAACTTTATAAATAGCTTTCATTGGAGAAAAAGCCAATAACAACTCTAAAGATATAGATTACTACAAAATCGAAACGAAATTTTTATCTTTATATATGTAACATATTTTTGTTAAAATTGAAAGGCGAACTGTTAGATTCACCAGCTCATATACTTAGAGAGGTCAAAAATAAGAATCGAGGAATGAAGAAATTCCCCGGCTTAACTGTTAGATTTCACCTAAATTCGTCTAAATTCTCCGGATGAATATAAAATAAGAACATGATATTACTGTAAATTTTATCCACCGACCCAGAAAATAATTGAAGCCCTGCTTATACTACATTATCTTCCTACTGTAACAAGGAAATTAGAATCTACGCTGCTACTGATTCAATTAAAGAAAAGACATAAGCAATGAGCCAGATAATTTACAGCCTAAGCCAAAAGCAAGTATGATTGATTTCTACGTAAGCACAACTAAGTCTGAGCATATTTTTTAAATGAATTATAGTTTGCGTGAAATTCCCATGAAGAAAACTTGAATGTTAATTACAACCCAAGAAAATCTGAATCTAAAAGATCATCTAAAACCAAAAATCCAAAATTAACAGGCGTGACATGATGAATAAGAGAGGCAGTACATCTGGTTTCTAACTTATTAACACTTGTAACTGATAACCAAAGTATCAAAATGAGCGCACCATTTCATGGAGAAAAGAATGGGTGGAACACATTGGTCAACATGTAGGAGGATTCGACGAGATTATGTTTTAATATGTACAATGGAAGAAGAAAATAAGTGGAAAACTACGCGGTTTATAATATCAACATTTGTGGTAGATAAAAACATTTATATTACTGGTTCAAAAAGGTTATACAATTATGCTAAAAGATATAACTCTTCATGATACGTCGCACTAGAATAAGTGTAGTCCCTTCACAGTCATATAAGACGGTTAATTAATTATGATTAAAGTTGGTGGTGATGGAGTATATAACGTTGAAATTGAAGGTACACATTAAATTTGAAGAAAATGCTCTAAAAACAGGGTAACATTCACGTCTTCACTTATTCTCTGCCCTTGATGAATTATATCCATGATGATGTTACAAAAAAGGTGCAATCTTCTTCTGTTTTTGTCTCAAAAGAAAAAATTGAAGAGAGAATTGGCAGTTTTAAGAGATTCTTAGAGGTCTGGTGTTTGCTTATTCACTTTTACTTTTATATTCTTCCTTAAGGTCAATGCATCTCTACCAAAAGGATCATTCAATAAGTACATAACGCTAAAATCGCCACTTTTGACCACCTTTACCAAACGCCACATAACGATTACCATTTTTCTAGCCTACGTTATAGCCTCTCTTCGTCACGTAACGTTTTACGTAATGAATTTTAAGTACCCCCCTGCACACCCATCCACACACTTATAATTTACACCAAATCACCCAAAATACATTTTTGCTTATAAGTACATGTAATTATAAACGCGATTTTTCTTCATTCACTTATCTACATATACCTATAGATGTGTGTATACGGTATTTTGAAATTTGTTTGATATATGAATTTAAATGTTGTGTAAAAAAGTATTTTTTGCCGTTAAGTAACGGACAGGACCTGACCCCCTCCCATCCAGAAATTTCAGTAACGGTTCATCGCAACAACCGTGAACACCTCCCCCTCACTGTTACATACTTAGGGACTCATCCATGTAGTACGTACGCATGTCTAGAGGGAGGGAAGGTTATTTTTCTGTTAATATCTTGCTACACCTGTTGTTTTCTGGTGCATTTTCAATTATTCTACTTGTGCACCAAAGAAAAGTATTCAAGATTGACAATTTATTGCTAGTCAGCTATTGATTATAAAGAAACGAGCAAGGTGGTACTAACTTAGATATTTATGGGTCAATTATCAAATTTGGCCAGAAACTTCCAAAGTTATATTGATTAAAAGGATAAATGTACTCACAAAAGATGTAAAAAATTGATGAAAAGTGAAATATTAATTTTACAAAAGGTTTTTAATAGTTTAAAAGTTAAATCAGCGTGATCGAGCATCAAAATGACCTTTTCACATTGCCTAAGCAAAAGCAGAACAGAAAATCTTTATTCTCTTGACGTGATAAGATTTGGTGAAGCAACATTTTCACTGAACTCAAAAGTAAAGACTAGAAATTTCCCGATCTCGTTGTCCTATATCTCAAAAAGAATATTATGGTTATGGTCTGGGTTGATTTGACCGACCAAGGGATTGTTCTGGTACACCAAGTCGAAGATGGAGAGTCAAAAAATCTGTTTTTTATTGCGTACGTAGTATATGGATGATATCTTATTAAATGGTTCCAAATCATTGGCATACCCTGATTATAAATTGTTTAGTCCGGCATGTATAAAAAAACTCAACAAATGAAAATAAATGATACACTGAAACAAAATTTCACTATTTATTCATAAATTAATTTACGTCTGAATGAAGCCTTAACTTGAGGGGAATGGGATAATCGTTGATCTTTATATCACAAGAAGCGCCTTTTATCCCTCTTTCCAATGATGACAATTTTATCAAAAATGAAAAAATAAAACAAAATAAAATCGAAAATGATTTTAAAAAACTAAAAATTTTAACAATCCATTCAAATTAATGTTCAAAACGTGCGAAATATTTATTTAAAATAAATGTCTTCTCGTGACTATGCGCTCATAAGGGTAATTAATTGTCCGTTAATACTTTAGCTTCCATATCTACCACAGCTACCATTTTGGCTGCGCTAAACATTGAGATTAGTGACGTAACTCGGAAAGGTGAATAACAAACCAAGCAAATGGGTTAAACTTGTATGGGGGAGGGTTGCCCTTAAAGAGGAGTTTAAGTTTAAGTTAAAGTTAATTTTGTTTGAAAACAGTGAATTAGAAAGTAATTTTATCTATTCACTTTTCTTTTGTGTTTTTTAATTCTAGAAAAGAACACGCCAATGTTATGACAAAAGTCGAAAGCAAATACTTTCTAGAAAAATTTACAAACATCGACGTTAAAAAATATAAAAAAATACTAAAAACTTAAATCACAAGAAACAGAAAATTACAACATCATAAAGTATAAGATGGTTGGTCGTAAATAGAGAAATGAGGAAGGGAGGAAGACTTTAGTTAGTACTAAAACGTTTAGTCTCTTTTATGTAATCTAGGTTGCCTTGAGAATAGTTATATTTTCGTTGCGCGAAAGAAGACGATGACGATAAAGGTAAATCATTGGAGTATTTATAAATTGATTTTAGGTTCCTAGGTGCCAGTATTTGAGTAAAATATATATTTGAGTAAATAATCTATTCATTTTTATCTATTTACAATGACATTCCCGATAGAGGCAGTTATATATTGAGCACTATTATCGGGAATAGATTAACGTTTACAACACGAACGCAACATTTAACATTGAATGAGAACTATTTGTGGATTTAATACACCACAATTGAAACAATTGCGATTGACGCTACACTTTCCCATTCAAAACACCCGCTCTCAAACATCTACTTTATACCCGGCCCCACATCTTGCCGACAAAAAATCGAGTTGGGGAGTTTTGGGGCCATCTGCGATCAAACGACGATGCTCAGTGTATTTAGAAGCATGTCCAGAATACGTTGGGACGATATTATCTTTTGGAAGAATTTGATTGGGGGAAATAAGGACCTTTCGTACTTTTTGCTATTAGAGTCAATAAGTCAGTCGCTTTTATATTTTTGATCACGTGCTTTTTACAGGTCCATATTTTCCCCAATATTTTCTCCCAAAAAATATTTTTGTCCCCATGTATTCTGGACATGCTTGTAAATACACTGAGCATCGTGGTTTGATCGCAGATGTCTCAAAATAAATACATAAATCATCACTTCATTTGAACCAATCATCAACCTGTCCTTCTGATGTCTACAATTCATCACTTAAAGCCTCCTATTTTTGTTTTTCAACCACACCGAACATGTTAAAGAGGTTGATAATGAGTCTTGAATGTCTTGATGATCTCATGCGAAATAATCGCAATTAGATAATCTGTCATAGTTGTCACAAGAAGAAACCGAATACTATGAAAAAAAGAAATAGAAGAAAAGATACAGAAAATAACGAGTCATCGATTTCGGGCATCACAGGGTGTCACAAGGTGTCGAAGTCTGCAGGAGCTCGCGGGCGCAGCTCACAGGGAAAGGATTTTTTTTCACTCAAACTCTTCCTCCTATCCAATTTGTTTAATGTAGATTAAAATTCAATGATTTCTTTCAAAATCTTGCAGATAGGGAAGTTTGGTCATGGTAGTGGTAATAATAGTAGAAATCTTTTATATACAACTGGTTTCTAACGCACACACAGGAAATTTCGCTTCTAAAATCTGCACTGGCAGAAAGCAAGGACCTTTTCGACACAGTGCGGTGTAGTATTACTCTAGGTGGATAACATTTTGTTTTTTGCCCACTAAAAAAAAACATCTTAAAGGTTTTATATAAATGAAAGTTTTCTTCAGTTAATTGACTACAACCAACAGGTAAAAAGGAAATTCAAGTATGTAGCAAATTTCTTTGTCTGCTTCTTGGTGTCGTATCACTAGGAGTTGTTTACTTGGTACACTCACAGACAAGGAAATGACAGTACCCTTAATCCACACAGCCATCACAACCGTTGGAATCCTAATATCATACGTTCTTTCATAAATACAATATGCGCATACTAATCTTGCCTTAATTCTTCACATGCTGATACGGAAATACAGATCTGGAATGCTTTCTGAAGGTTATTAGAAGAAGTAAGAATAAATACTGTTCGCTCCTATCTTCCGGTATGGAGTTGAGTTTTTTGGCATTTGAATGGGAATGTTTTTTCCGTAAAGATTCCAACCATGGAAAGATTGGATATCTTTAATATTGTTTAACTGATTTACAGGAAATCTAATCGGAAGAATAAAGAATTTCCCCGGATTTACATCCGAAATTTTTCTAAATGAATATCAACTAATTATATGTTGTTTTTTAGATATAATGCATGACCTCGAAGCATTTTGCTCGTCTATTAGCAGATATCTTTTGCTATAAGAGCGTTGCTTATGTTTATAAGATAAGAACAAATTGATTTCCTTAGAGATGGCACGGTTCATAACAAGTACAGACTTGGGAGTTCCTTGTATGTCAAACTCAATGACAAGTAAGCAATGCCAAGACAGATAACTCTCTTTAAGACGCAGCTGGACTCGAAGCAAATAAATGATTATTGATGCTATGGAGCTTATAAGAAAAAGTTATCAAGTAAGAGTAGAAAAAAAATCTTTGAGAAAAATGTCATTCTCATTATAATCTTGTCACTTAGTGGCATAACACTTGAGATCATGGTAGATACACTCGCCAAAACAAAACCTAACTCATCTTTCTTTCATTTAAGATTATCAAGACAAACTTGATTGAAGCGTGTAGTTCTTGATGTATGCACTGTAGAAAAGAATGCTAAGAACTTCCTATACTAAAAAGTTGTAATAATTGGAAGTTATCTGTCGAGGGGTAAGCCACTTCCGATATTATCGTACACGATTTGGAATTTTCATGGCCGTTTTGTAAATTTTTTAAAGGATTTACATAAAATATTTGGAAAAGGCATACGCGTTTTTTAGACAGACTGAACCATCGGTTTAAGGTGTGACTAGTTTTTTATCGGCAAAAGGTAGATCAATGTTTTTTATTCATAGTATTCATAAGTAAGGAATCGTAATGTATTGATAGTTGAGGGATTTAGCTTTGAAATGAGAATGTGACTTTTTCAAGCAACCCTATTCTTTGTGGTGTTCTAATTATCCTCCACTTGGTGTCAACTGGTTTAGGAAAACCTTTATATTACCAAGCAGGCAAAATATTTAAAAGCCTCATTAATCTTTCAACCAAAAAAACATTATGGGTGGCAATTTTCTATTAGTTCTATTAGTTAGGGTTAATTGTCTTGGCGTGAAGTGAAAGGAATTGCATTTCAATTTGTGACTGTCCATGAAACATACATTGACTTTTGATTGTTCTAATTGGACTGTGTTTAAAAAGATTGATAATTCAGGTGAGGGTTGATGACAGAATGCAGACTGACCTGATTGTCATTCCAGACACCATATCATGATGGTATGTGAAAAGAGCTTACAAGACATCACGGAGGTCCACATTGTTATGTAAGCAACTATTTGAGCTAACTCTCTGTTTATTTCAATAGGATTTTTAGTCAATGTAACCTAACAGTTTTTCCAGCAATTTCTTAGCACTTTTATTAATTCCACTAGTCTAAACAAAACCATTACCTTTTATAATATGGCATGATTTAAAAATAAACACGTTGTTATCCATTCAGAAGTAATGTTGAAAGCAAAAAGCAATTTTGTGACAATTTCAAATGTTTTTAGCTTCAACAATAATTTAACCAGTCCAAATATAGAGTAAAGGAGTATTCCAATTAAATATATGAGCAATGTTTATCTTCTATTAAACAGACTTAAAGGATTGGTTCGGTAAAAATGAGGTGCTTTGAATAAACACAAAAATATGAAAATTGAATTCAGCATATCT
>JAUKPT010003378.1:0-12114 GCA_032273505.1 Nanomia bijuga | reverse complement strand
AATGCGTGGTTCCGGTTACCCGACCGACCCTCTCTTTTTGGCGTACAAATTTCCGACCCGAAAGATTTTATTTTCCTTCTCGCGATCAAAATTGTAAAATTAACGATTTCCTTGTCAAAAAGTGTAGAAAGATTTAGATTTGTCTTCAACTTCAACTTCAAAAATTGTTAGGGGTTAAAGGGAACGTTGAGTGAGTAAACACTTATCAAGTCATCCGACTAACGTTATCTTTAATAAGTATTCAAATTACAGAGACATTTTTTCTTATAAGACGATAGGATAAAATTAAAAAAAAATTAAAAAAAATAAAACCCCGACCGACCGACCCTTCCATGTCAAATCTATGTAACCAGAACCACACATTTTTTTTGGCGTAAGGACAACAATAATGCGGATAATCAAAAGTAGTAATGCCCAGAAAACCAATGGAAGGAATACCGCAATACCGATTGTCTGCAATCCATGGGTAAATTTATCATTTGATTTGTTCCAAATTATATCATCAAGATTCTGATTGCTTCAGTTAGGAATTCTATCATGAGTTTTAGATTTTTAAAGTCAACCAGTCAAATTCTTCACGATGTTATTTTAAACCAATCAAATAGCAAATTTACCCCCTAAGAACTCTGAGAACTGCAACAAAACACACTGAAGCGCAGCAATGCAAAGCGCAGCAACGCATTACGTAAACTTAAAAATGATAATAAAGGTAAATAAAGAAATTACATAAGAAGGCACACGCACAAAGTAACGATAGAAAATTAGTAGGAGAAACGCCACAATACTAAGAACTACAACATCCAAGTAACAACAGAAAGTAGCGATAGAAAATGTATTACATAAATAAATAAACATAAAAAGGTACAAACGGAGGAAAGATACAACGGAGGTTAATACATTATATAAATACAGGCACAAAGACAAAAGGAGGCATTATGACAATCAGGCAATCAATGCAGTCAGTAATACTCCAGAGCAGGATAATCTCGAGAAGGAGGCAATAATACCTCGCTCACCGCATACTCCATGCATTTATATAACACACAAGCCGAAATACATAAAAGGACAACGAAAGACAAAAACAAGATAATGGATGAGAGATCTGAGTGTGCTGTTGTCGTTGTTGTTGTTGTGTATGTGGCAAAATTACATCAAGAAGAATTTCACTGGCCATTTTAAGAAATGCCACAATTTGTACTTTTTATCGTGCATTGCGTTTAAATTTCAGCTGGAGATGGCGATTAATAATATTTTTTGATCGTTTTTCAGTTTAAATTTTGAGCCTTTAAAACGATGTTAAAAACTTGTTTTAGCTAAATTAAGCAAATCACACAACAGTTAAACTCAGCGTTCTTCTAGATACTTTGAGTTTGCATCGCTCGAATAATCACATTATGTCCTACTGTTCCGACCTGATCATGTTCTGCGGTTCCAATCGATGCTTTTAACGGTTTCGTGCAAATGCATCACGAAACCACAATTTTATAAGACAAGCGCTGATGAACAACACTTTTATCGCTTCATGAATGACAAGTTGATCAGTGAATCACTGAGCATTGTCAAATGATCTTGTTTTATAAAATGGTGTTTCAAATATCTACTTTTTTTTAATTAATGTTTTTTTTTATGAATAACCACTGTAAAATTTGAATGAATCTCAATAACAATAATAATAATAATAATAATAATAATAATAATAATAATAATAATAATAATAATAATAATAATATTGAACGGTATCCCTCGATCTCTTTGTGTTAACTCACCCTCGTGAGAACTCTCAAAAGTAATTGTATAAAATGGCTAAAATGACGATTTCAGAAAGTCTTAGAAGCTAAATCTTTCTTCGCCGCTCAACCACTGCAATATCTATCATGTCCGCACAGCCCTTTTATGTATTCGGACAAATCATTGGATAGTAATATTATAGCCTATCTTACTCAGTATCAAACCGTAAACAATCTGTAAACAATTATACATTGAAATTTACAACAAAATAATATGTAAGATTTGACATAATTTGCAGACTATTCCTTAAGCCCCCAATTACGCATCATTGATCAAGAGTTTCTATGACCTTATAATATTGGCAAGGATAGGGTAGAGCATGCTTACATTATCAAAACACATCTCAACCGTAATCACAAAACACGGAATGTGTTCAGCATAATATATTCATCAATATATATCTAATATTTATTTATTTATTTATTTATTTATTTATATTTGTGATCAATGAGTTTGAATTCAATAAAACTGTCTCCATGTAAAAGCTGCACCGATATAATTGCACCAATCAAATTCAAAAGGCACGACACATAATCATTAGGGAGGTATTTAGTCGGTGATCTATTTATTAAGTGATGATGTTTACAGCATTATTGCATTATTATCATCATAATGACTGCATAGATAACACATAGCTGTTTTTTATCTAGGCTTATATAAACCCAGCGCACATCACAAGTAGATGCAATTTACTAAGCGCTACTATTTAGGCTGGGATCACAGGACGACACACAACATTGAACACTGAACAGAACCCAGGAAATCAAGCTTTACCTAACATTTGTAGACAAACCTGTCTTTTGACAAGACGACAGCTCTCAATATTTCGTTGACGGCTCTTTAATATCAATTCTAAAAGGATTGTCGCCAAATTTCGCCTATTTTAGCCGTTTGATTGGTTGGCAATTACAGCATCAAGAAGCTAATTGGCTGAATTTAAAAATGTCACAATTGATGTTTTGTTAAAATAAAAAATGAAGATGTTTGTAAAAGAACGAATCAAGAATCTGAGTGATGTAATTTCCAACCAATCAAAAGATTGAATTAGCCGACATTTAGCGACAATCACCTTTAGGCATCACTCCTCATTTCATACGCATATCATCCGAACGCGATGACGTCACTCCGAGTCTTATTGGTTATATGTCGAAGAATGGTTATTCTAATCTAGATTGCTGTCGACATTAAGAACAAATCGAATACTATATAAACTTTCGCAGGGATTAACTTTCGCGAACCCTTAAGGTGAAAATTAAGTTTCGCGGATATAAACTTTCGCGAATGGTTGGTTTGAGAGATTTTGCAGGTATAAAATTTCGCGAACTGCGACATCTTTTGAGAAAAATCTGAGGCCTCAGCTGAAATAATACGTCTGAAGTATAAAGTATCTAAATTTGCAGACATTTATTTCTGTTTCAAATGAAATAAAAAAGGTTTTCCTCGTAGGGTTCATACCAACGCAGCAACACTGTATTTCGGAACGGAAGTCGGACAGCAATAATACCCCGTTTCTCAACGCGCATGCGTGTAAAGGGAGAGGAAGCCAAGTGATGATGCCACAGCGTCTGATAATCCTCCCTCAGTGTGTGCAAAGATGAAAGAAACTAAGTCACGAGCACCTAACGCAACAGCACAGCAGGGGAGGGTCGAAAGTGAGGTATTAATAGAGAAACAGTTTATTATTTAGTACAGAATTTGTTATTGAGTGTGTTGGATGCTTATACTCTTGTCCTGTAAAAATATGTTAGCGTGGTCACTGAATGTTAGTTTTAGCTACTTCACAAAAACAAGTGCTTTAAACTGTATTTAGTAAAGAGTTCTGGACCTGCACAAATATGATGTTAGCTGAGTTAAGAATGATAGCACATAGGAGAAAAATATTTACGGTTTTGAACCACTCCAAAAAGCGTGCGAGATTTCTGTCTGAACAATAGGATTTTCTATGAGAATTCCTTATGAAACATGAAGGTGTACGAGATTTCAGTGAACAGTGATATACCCCTTGGTTTTGGTCCATCAGACACAACATCTGATATGTTTTTCTTTCAGCCAGATCTGTGCAAATATAAAATGCCAGCGTTAAATATTCATGAATGTAGTCAAGCATATAATAACAGAAGAGAAAAACAAACAATATTAAGAGTTCTTAGAATTTTGCCTCGATTACTTAAACATCATACGAGCACATGAACACAATAGAAGAGGACAAAACAAGCCTCAAAAGTCGAAGATTCTGCAGGTGTCAGGCGTTGGGAGAAACGATTTTATGACAGCGAAGCGTCAACTTAGTACTCTCTGGTCTCTAATAGGCCATTTTTTTTTTAAAAAAAGAGCTTGTGTTTTTTTTTGTTATCATTACTATTTACAGTTTTAAAAAATAAAAACAATGATCACTTAATGTTTCTTCCTTTTTCTTCATGATATATAATACTTTTAATTATATTCCCCTGCGCACCGGCTGATATATTCTAGTTCGCAAGTGAACACACACACACACACACACACACACACACACACACACACACACACACACACACACACACACACACACACACACACAGCATATACAGTACAATACAGTGCGAGTGCAATCACATTTGAATTTCACAGATCTCCACGTATCGCGTATAAAGAGTTGATTGAACACAGTTTCCCTGATGCGTTTCTTTTGATTCCGCACGAGAATGAATCTTAATGGGAGAAGATATACGCACTACCATTCCTTTTATTGCATCTACAGTTCTTATATATTATATTCACTCAAAAGGAATTTAAAGAAATAGGGGGTACTTAATAATGCCTCTCTTGAAAGCAGCAGCAATATATAGAATAATGCATTATGGGTAGAAAAGCATTAAAAACTGAAAGATAGGTATGCTTAGAGAGATTGTGATTTATACATATTTATTTATTCATTTAGTTATTTAGTTATTTAGTTATCTACATATTTTTATCCGTGTTATTTATTTAATTCTATTTATATAGATTGGTTTCGAAATTATAACCCCATCAGTTCTTAAAGAGCCAACACAGTTCAGAACTGATTTATAAAGATCCTTTTTTTATGAAAAAAAATTGGACTGATTAAAATGAAGGTATTTTTCTTTGAGTGTGTTTACTACACTTGAGGTGGGTTTGGGTGGTGGGTTAAAACGAGTCGGCACAGTGGTGTGTAAATAGATTTTGAAAAAATAAATAAACGAGTGTGTATAAATAAGTGGAATAAATAGTGAAGGGTTTGCAACATATTTCGGTAAATTTGCCGTTTGATTGGTTGAAAATTACATCATCAAGAAGTCGATTGGTTGAATTTAAGATGTCACAATTTGATGCTATGTTGAAAATAAAAATGCTGTAAAAGCAAGCTATAAGTAAAACAATCAGATTTACGAAGATGAGTGGAAGCAATTATTTCATAGAGAAGTTGAGTTGCCCCAACACTAACTACGTCACTTGAGAGAAAAAAATATAAGGTATTGAAATAAAACATCTGGTGCAAACTTCTTCTTTTGGTCGCACACAAATTAGTTCAATAGAAAAAATGAAATAGGATTGCAAATATGGAATAAGTGAGAATTGAGAACACGCACAGCTATTACGTCAAGTCAAGTGGTAATCAATGCATGGATGGACCAGAAATCAAAATAAGGAAACAAAATAAGTGCACTCACACACATCCACACACATGCACAAAATCCTCTTAGGCCAAAAAAAACATTGTGGTGCCGGTTCCCTCTCTTTTCGGCGTAAAGATTTCCGACCCGAAAGATTGTATTTCTCTCCTCGCGATCAAAATTATAAATTGACGATTTTTTTTGTTGAAAAAAATGAATAATAAATATATCTCTATGAATGTCATCAAAAACTAGCTTTTTACCCTGAGTTTGCAGATCTCTCATTTTCTTCAAAATCACAACGTTGAGTGAGTAAACACCTATCTATTCGTCCAACTAACGATCCATCCTTCAAATTATGGAAGCATTTTTCCTTTTAAGCAGATAACATAAAATGAAATAAAAAATAAAATTATAAAAAACCGACAAACCCTGTCAAACCTATGTTACCGGAACCACACATATTTATTTTTGGCCTTAGTTAATTCTCCCCTGACGCATCCATCCAGACTAACTTAATTATATCATTTGTTTAAAAGCCAGGAAAAAGATGTTGAACAAACAGGAGAAAGAAAAGAGGAAGGAAGGAAGGAAGAAGGAAACATTTTAAATTTGACCAGAAATAAGAACGTAAATCTGTAGAGATCGAACTAACCTAATTATCTCAGATTCAAAAATATTTCATTATTTACAAAAAGGTGTTTAAAATTCTTGTTGGGGAAGATTGAAAAAATTCTGATGGCAATACCAGGTTTATCCTGATTACCAGAAAACTGAGAACCCTGTCTGAACACTTCGAGGCTCATAGTTATCTACAGAAGCATAAGTAGCCCTAAATTCCTGTTTTTATAAAAAAAAAGGCCCCTCAAAGCATACCTTCTACGGAATGTGATGGAAAAAGGACAGAAAATGACAACGGAAAATGACGATGTGTGCTCTGTAATAATGTTGGAGATTTTTCATTGATTCAGACATAGACAGACCAAAAAAAAAAGACTGACCATGCTAAAAACCAAAAAAAAGGCCAGCAAGTTTTTACGTGTTTCTCATACTCGATCGAAGAAGGTTGATATTAGGACACACTGATTACTTGTACCTTGAATGACCAACAGGTAACAGTTGACATATTTCTATACGTACGATAGCGAGGGGCGGAGCTACACAATAATCACGATAAATAGGCATGAAACATCAAACCTCTACTTCCCTCTGTAAACCTTCTACTGGTCCCCATACCTCTCACTTCCTTTTCCATATCCCGTCACCTAGGTGACTTATGTACAATATTTGTAACAAGGCAGGGTTCCCTGTCAACATCGTCAATCGATTAGTTTGGCCTAAAACATCAATGCTGCATTGGATCATGGGTAGTTGTTTGCAATGCATCCTGGGTAGATGTTTAGATAAACTTTCTTTGAACATTTTTATGTTCTCCGAATTTGTGTTGCTACAAACAATGATGTTTAGGAATAGTTGGTCCTATTTATTTTCATTAATTGGTTGAATAACATCATAAAAAATCTGATTGGTTGTTTTAAAAATGTCACAAGTTGCTGTTTCGATGAAGTCAAAATTGAGGATATAATTTTAAAAATCAACCAATCAGATTCTTCATGGTGTAATATTCGACCAACCAATGCAATAGTCTCAATGAGTTCATTTTAATGTTAATGTGAGGAAGGAAGGGAGGAAGAAGTTTGGGCTTTGGATGGAAGAGTCGGACCTGAAATGATTTGTTGAAAGAGTTTGTTAACATGTAACCAATACCCACAGCTCATTTCAGCCGTTTGATAGGTTAGATCTGGAAGCTGATTGGTTCAATTCAAAACGTCGCAATTTGATGTTTTGTTGAAATCAAAAATGATAAAAAAAAGTTTCATCATGAGCCAACCAATCCCATGTGTGTTTCGATCAAGGCAGCGCCGGAAATAAGGTAAATTTTAGGGAGCGTCAGCTTGACGCTCCAAATTAATATCGAATTTAGTTAGACAATATAAAAATAAACTCCCAAGAAGAATGTGCTATATATAAAAGTTGAAGCGTCAACATGACGCTTCAGATACTGTTTTGGAGCGCAGGGGTGTATATTATGTACGAATTAGTAGCGCCGCTACTCGGAAGGTCGAGCTTTGCCTCGGAAGATTTCACCCAAACCAAAAAAAAATAAAATATATACCTTGATTTTTATGATTTGTTCTTCTCGGAAGGTTACCCTTCAAAAAGTTCGCTACTCGGAAGGTTTAATTAATATACGCCCCTGTTGGAGTGTCAACGTGAAATTTAGAGCGTTTTTGAAGCTTGGCGCCCCGTTATTTTCGGCCCTGCAAAGAGACAAAAAATGAACTGATGATTTGGCAACAATCCTTAACCTCGCACAGCTTTTTACTCTGGACCCTTCACCCTCCCCATCTAACACACAACATCGTCAAAGAAACACAGCCCACTACTGTGTCACAATTAAACCACACTTAACGCACTGCTGAGTTTATCTTACCGATATTCCAATTTGCCATTAAAACAATAATTTTCGATGCCCTATAGTTTTCATTTTTTATGTGTATGCTAAAAAACACTATTCTTATATAAAAGAAAAGCGTGTAACATTGATACAAAAAATCAAAGAAACAGCCCACAAAGAAACACTGAGTCACAATTAAACCATACTTAACGCACTGCTGACCTTCTCAAGAAGAAGCGACGGTGATCTTTTTATAAACTCACGACCTGAAATAACTCACTCGTAATTATATAGGAGACTAAAAAAGTGTTCGTTACCATGGTACACAATTAGGTGAAACAGCCATACTTAATGAGTGGCCAATTGACACCCTAATTTCGAGTTAATTTGAAAGGTGAGCACGTTTTTGAAGAAAGTGAAAGCGAAAGTGAAAGACGTTAGATGATTTTTCTTAAAAGGAAAGCGGAAAATGTGCGCTACTAAAATAACTAATAAGGGAGCTCCCATTTGTTATGAGGGTGTTGGGATGTGAAAGATAGTATGGCGTGCGTGGAAGGGGGATACAAAATTTGCAGACAAATTTATCTCAAGTGACTGAAAACTACTTCTCAATTGAAAGAAAAAATTTCTGACAAAAATATTTGCAGATGGGGCATCAGGAGTATGGGGGGCCACGGGAATGGCTGGCTTAAAGATTTTTAAATTTGTAGTTATTTTCACATGGACCAGATTTCTTTTCTTCAGTACTTCGTGAAGTAATTATCATCAAAAAACGAGAGCTAATCAATTACTTATAAGCACATCATCCATCTCATTAAATAATTTCCCGTTCCCATGGTGAAGCGATTTACAACAAATATGGCGAAACTTTTATTATCAAGTGTGAGCAAAATGTGACAAGAGATCAAGGTGCGACGAGAAAAAGTAAAGAACTACGATATAAGTTTTTTAAAACAATTCTTTTAAAAAGTTTTCAACAAATGCCACACGGACACATTAAAAAAAAAAATTCAATTTGTGACATTTTGACCTGTTTTACCTTGTGCTTATTTCTAATATTTAGAATCCATCAGTTGTTACCTATTCATACAAAGTAACACAAGTTCAAAATAGACAATGATACAAACATAAATAAATCTTTTAACTGATTTGTGGCAATATTTTAATATGACATTATATTGGTCATGACTGACTAATTCGCTGATTTTCGACAACCAAGGATACTCTGTAAAGAATTAAAATCAAAAAGGGTGTGACTCTATATAATTTTTGTTGAAAACCTTTTTATTTTTTTCGCCCTGTTGTAACAAAATGTTAATTGTCTCACATCCTGATAACCAATGATATTTTTTATTTTTTAAAGGATTTTCTGCTACATACTATTAATTTTTTAACTAAAGCAGACAAATTTGATGTCGTAACTATTTTTTTAAAGGAGAAATTCAAAAAAGTTGTTTTTTAAGAAAAAAGAAATGTCACAAATTGCAATTTTTTTTTTAATGTGTCCACACACAAAAATCATCAATTGTCCTTATTCCCAGAAAAATGAAGAAATTATTTTGAACGCAAATAATTTGATGAATTTCTCCTAGAGGCATTTTCATATATTTTCATAAAGTCCCAATTAAATTAATCAGGGATAAGGCACTACTTAATTCAAACATTGTTGGAACCGGATGATTTCTATGAAAAAGTTTAGTCACTACTAATATGTGTAAATGTATAGAAAAGGGACATTGATATCGATAACAGGAATTTGTATAGCCCATAGGTTCAGCTTCCTATGCATGCATACATCTCAGTTTTTACTGATAGCTATTCTAGACATACCAGCATAAAAAAATACACAAAAAATGGTGTAATTTGTAACCAATCAAATGGCTGTTTCAGTTTCAGGCTTCCTATGCATGCATACGTCTCAGCTTTTATTGATTCCTATTCGCTCTAACGAGGATTGAGGCAGGTGGGCCATACCATACAAATCGCCTTTTCTCGTCATCAAAAAATAAATATTCAGCATAATTCCCCTTAATTCTACAGTATGGAGATCGTAAAAAAAAGATCAGTGGATTGTCAGTAAATTTGCCATCTGATAGGTTGGAAATTACATCATGAAGATTCTGATTGGTTCATTCTAAAAACGTCATCATTTGATGTTTAGTTAGAACTGAAAAAAAATGCTAATTCCAATTCTGAAGAAACCAATTGAAATCCTGATGTTGTAAATTTTTAACCAATGAAACAAAAGATTTGCAGTTAACTTGCAGACAATCAGCAGAATTGATTTATGTGTCTATGGAATCCATCATCAATGTCGTTTGAATGGATGATGATGATGATGACGTTGTCACTTATGATGATGATGATGATGATGATGATCGTTTTCACATATAGAGATTTAGTGAAGTGAAATACATCATCAACACATTATCCCTCTTAACATACAACAATATAAACTAAAGGAAGTTGGAGATAAACTTTTACGTTTGCTTCAGATTCAAACTCGATTACAATCAATGATGGTGTTTAAAACTGTCATGAGTGGTAATAACAGACCTTACAGCTCTGACAGTCGAAAATCTTTAGGATTTTAGTCATGAGCAGTAATTTAGGACAATTTAGGACAAACACCATGGCAATAATAAAAATAATGACATTTTGATATCAATTTAGGACATTTCACAAATTTTTAAGACAAATTTTTGTGAAAATTTGGGTCAAAAAACCTTAGAGATCTTTAAGATTATATGATCAAGATTCTGATTGGTTTATGTAGCAACGTTTTTGTCATCTTTTATTTTTCAGTCTAAATTAGACTAGTTTCGAGTTGATCCCTGGTAGTGAAAGACAGATATTTAGTGCTCACCGAGATATGACCTCTCAAAAATACATACAGTAGTTGAATTATTCAATTCAGAAGGAACAGATTGCTGAAGGATTTGAGTTGGAAAAAAAGTATAAGAAGGAAGGAACTAGAAGACTACTGGTTTAAGAGTTTAAAAATAAAATGAGGTGATCGAATTTCTTAATAGTTAAGATTACTAAGGGATTGTCTCAAAACATTGATTGGTCAAAAATTACATGAAAAATATGATTAGTTCACAAAACAAATACACCAAAATTTTCAGTTTCAAACAAAATATCAAATTCAGATAAAGTTAAGATAATCCCTTGATTGGTTGATTTGGCAATAATCCCTAAGCCAGCATAAAAAATACACAAAAATACACAAAAAACACCGACATAAACAGAGAAAAAGTAAATCAATTCAACAAAAATTGTGATGTGGACGCTAATTTGAAGTGAAGAGGGTAAAATTATCGAAATTCGACTGTTTTCTACACTTGATAAATTAGAAAATGCGATTTTTGGTTAGTTTAGGTTAGGTTGGGATTTCATTGACCATGAAATTTTATGGAAACTATTTTATTTCACCTACTTTTGACCTCCTTTTTTGATTTTAAGCAAATTTTTAGACATGACCTATTTTTCAACCCAGAATAGCCCACCCCTACATAAACAGAAAAATGCCACCAATTATAAGATTTGATTGTCAACAACAATTTTCTACTCCACAGCCATTATTATACATGTAGAAAAAAGACAAATATATCATTCTGGTAAATGAATCACAGCCCATTTTCTATAAATCTTACAGGATACACATGAAACAGACAGGAGGATAGCCAGTAAAGACATTTGCGAACAGATCGATTGAAGAGATGCCTCGAACGAAACCACAACACAGCCACAATACAGACAAAAGTTACCAAGCAATGATGCAATCACCATTCGAATGGGAATAAAAATCGAGTATTGTTACAAGCAAAAAAGATGTCCATGATTATTTATTTATCAGTATCACTCCCCTTTTCTTTTCTTGAACGTAGCCACAACTGGAACATCAGAAAAAATCATACAACTTGACAAAACGAGAAATGTGTATCAGGTTTTTTCAATTGCACTCGTGTGCCATTTCATTGGTTGAATATCACATCATCAAGAATCTGATTGGTTGACTTCAAAATGTCACCATTGTGAAAACTAAAACTCGTGATAAAATTCGTAACTGAACCAATCAGAATTTTCGATCAATCAAATGATAAATTTACCTATAATAATTTTCGTTTCGGACTATCCCTTACAACGGTCAATATTCTGGTCGGGTCCGCCCCCGGGGGGGGGGGAGAAACAGCTTTCTGGAAAATAGGGAAGAAAACAGTGTGTGTATGTGTGTGTGTTTGTGTGTATGTG
>JAUKPT010003377.1:0-12115 GCA_032273505.1 Nanomia bijuga | reverse complement strand
TGTCAACCATACCATTCCAGGGGGTATTGTAGGCTAAAATAGGGCTTACTTTCTATATATCAGTACAAATTGATAGGAACATTTAGGCTGAGCTGATATGGGGACAAATGCAAGAAAAGATACAGATTAAATCGAGGCTGACTGACAGTATTTAAAAAGAATCAGCACCCCCACAGCGCAGATCTCGTTGAATCTTTTCAAATCTTGTCAAATCTTGTCATTTAATTTTTTTGTCAACATTTCGTCATGATTTTGCAAAAGGGCGAGTAAAAATTGAAATTGCTTATATTTTGACCTGGCAGACCTTTTCTACTGATCTTTTATCTTAATATACTGGAAGTATTTGCATACTCTTTTCCCCGGAAATACTTTCGAGTGTTATTATGATACATTTTGCTAATATCAACAATGTTGACCGGATGAAAGGAAGTGCCCATACAAACGTATCTATTACATTCTGTAGCAGCGATTATCACATTTTTTCTCGATTATCTCAATTTTTTTATGAAGTACCTGAAGAAATTTCAACTTGCTTCATTGATGATGATGTACGAGTGGCTTGTGTCGAAAATTGTTTGTTTCTTATATTGCCTGTTTGTGTAAGTGTGGATTTGCAGAGGAGTTTGGTTCCTTTTCAATTAAGAGTTAATAAACATTTTTAGGCTGGAACAGGCTAAACGTGCAAGCATTTAATTAGCACATTTGGTAACCTAGCAAAAATAAGGTTCTATCTTAAGAGTTTGCCTTTTTTATTTACATTGGATCGTTCAATTCTCTGAATTGATTACTTTTCCAATAAACAACTCGTAGTCCAGATATTTTTTTCACATGATGATGCAAGAAAGAGGTACCGATCGAACATCACAAACGAATGAAAAAATGCAGTACATGTTGTTCTGACGTCATCACTTTCGTTTTTCTCTCGTGCTTCTCTCATATTCTCTTCTCTACTGATAAACTCGAATTTCATTGTAAAGGTAGAGTTGAGAATTATGCAGAGGATGTTACTGCGTGGGTTCATGTATTACAGGTAGTAGTCTTTTTTCTGTATATCTCTCTGAAACAACCCAGCCAGCTATTTCACCCCAGTAACAACCAAATCTTATCGATTGTTGCAATTCAGGTCTAAGAAGATCATAAATGTGCTAGGAATGGTCAAAAACGGTCAATACAGTTTGCGACTGACCGGGAAGGTTGAGGAAAGTACTAGGGAACCTTATAAGTTGTCTATGATTTTTCTTTGGACACTTGTTACCTTGGTTTGCATCTGAAATTCCATTTCAACCTCATTTCTATAAGAAAGCTTTATTAAAATCATGGTTGAATTAATGTGTGTTCTTTTGGCTTTATGTTGAGATTTTGTTTATATAATTATAGAAATTAAACCAATTTGGAAAACTATTTTGAAATTTGTCCAGATATGTTGAAAAAATTCAAAAATTGTTCAAAAAGTTATTATAAATGTTTTTTATCTCTAATCTAATGTTAAAAGGAGAATTTCTTAAAAAACAAAACAAAACAAAAACAAACGAGCGTTTTTTTTATTTTTGCCTTTTGCTGAAATCAATTGATTTTGAACTTGTTCCATTTTTGCAAATTACCAAATTACCAAGCGTCTTATCATGGCGCATGTACAACTGAGAAACGCTGGTACTGTGTCGTTGGCTTAAGATAGCAGGTTGTTTATGATCTATGAGAGACAAAGACAGGTACAACCGTGTTTTTTTACATTATTAGTTTTTTATTATTATAATTTGATGCTAGTGTTGCTTTAATCAAGCTGTAAAAATGAGATTCGATAAGCAATATAAGCATAATTCTTTAAAAGCAACTTAGGACTTTGGTTGAGTTGTTTAACTTCAATGGAAATTTCAGTACTGAAGTTGCTAAGAAAAACATGATTTTTGGGAATCTTTTTTGGGAAAATGTCAAAATACCAGAACTGGAGTAATTAACTTTCAAATTTAAGTTCTGTTGTTTGTAAAACAAGTCATCTTTATTTTATCTTTTCTTTTATGTAAACTAATTGTCCTTTCCTTTTAGCCTAAGTTGTATAATACAATTCATAAAATATCTATTTTTCATTTGTTTAATCGTCTTCTTTACTCACTGTACTTATCTTTACAATCTTTGCATTCATCGTTAATACACCAAATGGACTCGACATTGCTCGTCTGAAGAAAACTTTCCTTTCTGATTGCACCGGGATCTTTTTATGTTCTAACACAACATTGAGTAGTTCACGAAGTCTTTCCAAGTACATAATTGAATGATCATTTTCATATATTCCTCCTGTTAATCGAAAAGAACAAGTAATAGGTGAATCGTGACTGGTCAATCAACTACCTTTTCATTGTTTTTGGGAGTGTCATCAGGCCTTTCTCCAGTTCAACTATGCGGTGAAATCGCGAGCACCTTTTTCTTCCCTCTCTCCCTTTGAACAGGCGTATTACGTCAAAGCCCGACCATTCTTCTGCAGTTTGTTTATCATGCATCGACCGCAAATTGAGAAATAAAGTGGTTGGCCTTGTCCTCGACTCCTCCCGCTCATTCAATGACGTTCATTAGGGTTCACATCACATGCGAACAACAATCTTTCTCTGCATACAACATATAACTTCATATACTTGATATATTTCACATTTCACTGAAGAATAATGAAGATGAAAACATGGTGAAATGATATAAGGTTTTTGTTGAATGATAAAATAGAGATCAAAATGGTTGTTAATTCTAGGTAATTATTTTCTCTTTTTGATGTGTCTTTACTTGAAGTTTATTTCTGTGCTACTCAATTATTCTGTGTTGAATTTATACTCGTGGTTGTAACGGAATTGATAATTTATGGACGGTTTAAAGATGTATGTAGTTCATAAAAGTAGGTGGCATAGTCTGGTGTTTTCCTGGAAATTCGTTTTTCTACATCGTTGAAATCAAATGTCTTAAAACTAAGGCTGAAGAACGTGTGGTTCAGTATGAAATAAATGTCGGTCGAACGAAACCTTTCTTTTCCCCTTAACCCTATTCGACAGGTTTTTGCCTAACATATATAATGACGTCGTCACAAGAAATGATGACGTCAGCAAAATAATGGACCAAATATCATTTTCTTTGACTTTCCCGGTAGATCATATCAATAATAACTTCAGAAATTTTCAACCCAATTGCATGAATTTTAAAGATTTGAGGGAGGGAGGCACTTAGCAGGTTTTTCTATACATTCATAATGAAGTCATCACAAAAAAGTGCTGACGTAGGCAAAATATTGAACTAAGGGTTACCTTTTTTAATTTTTCCGGTAGATCTCATGGAGGTCCATAACTCTGCCGATGTTTTAAAGATTTTAGAGGGGGGCGGATTCCGTTTTACCATATCTGTTTCACCATATCTGTTTAAACCAAAAAAACAAGTGGTTAAACGTATAAATTCATTCACCTGATAAATGATAATTGCCATTTAATTGTATTTTTGAAAATGTTCGATCGGATGTTCGCTACGTTTCTCATCCGTTTCTCATCCGGCCTTTATTTCCAATTTAACCTGTCAGTTTAACTTGTAATACACCACCATGAAGATTATTTTTTCTTTTTTCTTTTTGCCATATGAAGTGGACTTAGCCCGGATTCATTTTGCGTTTATTTTTGGTGACAGTTCGTGTCACTGTAATCTTCTTTGGCCCAAAATGAATAAGATGGTATTTCCCCATCAAAAGATCTTCATTCAATGGGCTGCTATTACTTATTTACTAGAAGGTTTTACGCAAAGTCGACTTATAGTCGAGAAATAAACCATACATTTAATTCTCAATGTACTTTATATAGTAAAGAAATAGCAGGGGTCTCATTTTAATGGGAGAAAAAATGGGGTTGAATAAAGCACTCATAGCCAGCCTTTTTCTTTTAGTTGACAACATGGTATGTATAGGCGCGGGAATCAGAGGAAATATCAGCGGTTTGCAACTGCTTTTATCTACACTTGAATCATGCGTTTAATGTACAGTTCTGTAGACAACTTTGAAAAGATAAGAGAAAAGATATATTCTGAAAGATTAGGGCAACCTACTGATTTCGACAAAGAATCATCTAAACATCTAAGAACAAATTAACATAATTTTGAGGCTGAAGTCTACTGAAAAACAAACACATCGAACCTCTACAACTTAAAAGAGTTAATTCCTCTCCTTTTATTTCGAAGGCTTTTCGTTATTCCCTCGCGCCTGTGAAAAGTTGTAAAAAATGATTTCTAATACATTCGATTTAAGTTTGCAATAATCAAACACTAGTCATCGACCTGCACAGATTTTTGTTTTCGATTGAATACAAGTATTAAGTTCGCATCTCATTGACGATTTTAATTAAAAATGTGCGCTTAGGTTATTTAAGTTAGTTCTAAATGGAATTATTAAAGAATTTGTGTGGTATGGGAAGTTGTATATTTCCATATAATAGTCCCTCTTAGATTGTACAACTGACTAAAATTAAAAGTACCTGTAAAAATATTTATGTAGGTATGTTATGTGTTCGGAACCGATAACATTTTTTCTTCCTTTCGTATATCGTTCGATTCGGACAACAAATCGGGGAAAATAGATCAGGGGTCTTTTTCGACCCGGTAAATGAAGGGACTTTGCCGGAGGTTGTTGTAACTTTAGGTATATGTATCGCCGGGTAAAATACCAATTTTGCTGAGTGCTTTTGAATGCCGGACCTTGAAACCCATGGAAACCTTGAAAATTTATCTTTTTTTGGGAGAACCCTTGAAAACCTAATTTTCTAATTCATAAAACGAAATGAAATTCATAAAATAAAATATGAGTTATCTCTCCCTATATTGAAAATGAAATTTCTAATATTCAGAAAAGATATTATTCAAAATTTCATTACTTGTGTTAAAATTAAATTATTATTCATTTTAATAGGTGTCTATTTATTTAACAGATTACTTACCCAAGTCCCATTACCCTTCCTTACCCCCTAGTGTACATTCATTTAGGTACCCATATCAACTCTTATTTGCTAACATTCGTCCACGAAAACCTTGAAAAAAAGGCAAAAATTAATGACAAACCCCTTGAAAACCTTGAAATTTAACAAAACGATTTGGCATACACCCTGTGAAACCCTGATTAGTTGAATGTTTACACACAGCTGTTTTGTGTTTCGGACCGTTGCACAAAGCATGTATGTACAACATGTACGTTGATAAGATTCGAATAATCGATTCAACTTGCGGTTTCGACTTAGGGTTTCAAGAAATTTGGTTACATTGAAAACCGATAGCTTAAAAATCAAGGAAGAATCGAAATTGTTCTATTTATCTCTTCTTCTTTTCATGTGTGACTTAAAATAAGAAATAAGGTCAAATTTCATTTGTATACATGAAAGCATGGTGATGAAAAACATGGAGAAATTTCTTTTAAACATTTGAAATACAAAATCATGGGACTTTCAGATTCGTCGTTGCATAATTCGTTACAGAAGAAGGGGGATTTGCAGAAAGGTGATAACATGTAATCTTTTTTACTTCTTTCCGATACGACTTAATTTTGTTTAAGCCGCGTTTTAACATCTTATAATCATATTTCGTATAAATAAAGGTACATAGATAGTAGATTATGTACATTTTGGAGACTGATAGCTAGGCATTAGGCCTGGGAGGACATAATATCCAAAATTTGTTTAGTTGAACCGAACCATCAGAGTGGGCCAAATACAAATTCTGTGACTATTGTTCTATCGGATCTTATCTGTTGTAGGAAAACAACAAGTAGGTTATTTCTCTTGCAGGGGGACGGGGCCCAAAAAATGCAAAATTCAAAGATGATGCCAAGAATAAAAAATCAACTGCTACGTTCGGAGCAAATGGTCATAGATAGTGACATTACTGATCACGTGATGTACCACGTGAGGCGATTTCGCGAATTATACTTTCACAGATGGTCTGCCTGGATAGAGGTTTTCGCTAATATATAAACAAATGATTACAAATGTTGTCCTAGAAGATTCTATCAACCTATTAGTTTCATTTTTAATTAGATATATTGACTTTCAGACTTCATTCTAATACAAATAGATTGTGTTCGATTTATTAGCATTAGCTGTTAACAGTTATTTGCACATCGCATTTTGATATCTCAGGTTACAATTGTTGTCTACCAACATCCGATTAACAACATCTTGAAAGCAGATTTACATGTTGATGGTCGACTCGAAGGGTTTGTGCAAGATATAAGTGTGGAGGTGTAGTGAGTTGCAAGTTCGAGAAGTGTATGTATGCTTTAGTTATTGTATGCTTTGAATGTGATGTATTTCTGACCTTGATAACACTAATTATGTATCATTTTGGATACATAATTGGATGTTTGTTTAAACTTCCTCGTGATCTGCTGGCTATTGCTAGGGATTATCAGCAGTTGAAAATTAAAAATTCTACCTTTTTTTACTTTAGTCGCAGATTTCCATATTAAGTTTTCGTACGCTTTGTAAATGTTAATGTGCTGTTTTGGGTAAAAGATGTTCATTACTACTATCCAATTATTTTGCAATTGTATATAAAGAACACCCTAGTCAGTGATGCATTTTTGATGACTCGAAATCTGTAAATGTGTTTAATTAAATTAATTCGAATCATTATCAATCCTTTATTGATATATAACGATGTTGACAAATATCTTTTGGATACCTCGCCGTCCATCAAAACGACCACAACTGCAATTAGAACGTTTTTAAGGAGAAAATGAAGATAATTTATGCAATGGAAAAATTCAAAAGTCTGTATCAAAATAAGATGATTTTCACACATAAATATGTTTTTTGAAACCATTTATAAATATTTTGTGATACTTTTTTTTGTTCGAAAGTCAAATCAGAGCACTTGCTCAGATAATATAAAAAAATCATTTAAATTATAAAAAATGAGGAAAAAATGAAGATGAAAATTTTGAACGTCTGAACTGCCGGATAAAAAAAGTAAAAAATACACCATTGGAATCCTTAAACTAAGGGATGCTCGAAAATGTATAGGTTGTTAGGTTAGGACTAATAGTTACCGAGAAAATGGGCAAAGAAAGGGACCAACATCGAACGTTGTTTTTTCCTGACCGGGGTAATACAATATAAAAATATATACAATCATCAAAATTGTTATATTTATCCTAAGGTTTCTTTTCAAATTGTTAATTAGAATTAACTCACGAGTACAGATGCAAACAGTCATAAATGAAAAGGAATGTCATTGAGTGGTATGGAAACTTTGTTTAATTGCATAAAAAGCAGTACTTTTCCGTGGCATAAGAATAATATTCTTTAAAAAAACGTTCCAATTAAGATCCCTTTCCACTCAATCGTGCACGTAAACAATCTATTGTTTTTTTATTACCTAATATATCTATAAAATAGGAAGTAACATTTCTTTCTTTCTTTCGTCGAGTGCTGCTTACTACTGCAATTAATTTCATCGAAAGATGATATATGTACAACTAACTTTTATATTGTATTAAAATTAATAGAAAAATAAGTTCAAAGTTGGTCCCCTTCTTTTTCTCGATAACTATTGCTCCTAACCCTAACAACCTATACATTTCCGAGCTTGCCAAAGTTTGAGGATTTCAATGGTGTATTTTTGTTTATTTTTTATCCAGCGGTTTAGAAGTTCAAAATTTCCATCTTTATTTTTTTATCATTTCTTTTAATTTGAATTATGCTTTACTCTAATGTGACTTTCAAACAAAAAAAGAAGTATCACAAAAATATTGAAAAATTGCTTTAAAAAACGCATTTATCTGGGAAGTGCATCTTTTTGATACAGACTATAGGTACTACCTGTCCGATTTTTTTATTCTGTTCTTTATATCAACACTAATCGTGGTTTTCAATTCGAAAACATTGGCGGTGAATGCAAAAAGAAAATTCAAAATACTAGAAAATAAGGGGAAGGTTCTACCTGGATTTGGGAAATAAATGATTCTGACATCATATTTGTTTTCCGGTTCGTTGCCTCAATATTCTCAACTTCAGTGGAGCTATCAATCTGAGATTGTCTGTCTGTCTGCGCTGGATATGTTTGTCCAAAACTTAGAAGGGGGGTAGCATATTTTCTCGAGTTGTTTTCCAATACTCAAACCTTTTTCTCGACTTTTTATTTTTTGTAAAATTTTGATTTGGGAAGGGAGGCCATGAAAGATCAATCAATCAGATGCTTTCATTTAAATTTTGTATACTTCCAATATTTTTCACTTTTTTAGAATTTAAAAATAAGTGTTATACATTTTTGCTAGTAAAGGGAAATCGAATGGAAAACATTAAATATGGCTTTTACGACTTCTATTATATGAAGGTTTCAACTTCGGCAATTGGATTTTTGAATATGTAATAACACGCGTACAAAAAATGGCGAAGGAACTAAAGATGAGTTCAGAGCCTTCGGTATGTTACTAGTCAGATAAAAATGGATGATTTTGGAGTTTCCTCAAAATTCCCCGAAATCTCTTTAAACTTTAATCCTCCCTTGATGAAGGTAACTGTCTCACAGAATATAGACACATAAATGTGAAAAATTTGGCCTTGAAAATATGTGTATTACCTTAACGAGCAATTGAAATTAATTCTTGTGCATTGACCATAGAAGATCATCATCTTTACCCAGATTTCCATTTATTTGGATAATTTTTCTTTTCGCACATGCGCAGAACGTTTCCGTCCATTTTTTTTACTCTCCAACTTTAATCTGATTTGTCTCTCTTACGAAAACAAACGATTAAGTAATTGCATAAGAGTTATCGGTTGAACCAGCAAACGATATTTTCTTCAACCGCATTCATCATTATACTTTAAAAATCTCTCGATTATATAAACTGCTTTGCTAGTTGACAGTTCGTGCTGTTCTTTAGAAACCTGCTCGAGTTAACTCGTATTATCTTCGTTGTCATTCTATTATTTCTGTATTTTATGAATGAATAAATGCGAGTACAATAGCATGGTATAGTCAATAGTGGCTTGCATACACCATTTTGAAGTGGCTTGTTGTCGTGTTTCACTATTGAACTTTGTGTGAGAAGATAAACTTGTACGATAGTTATTGACTTTTGATTTAGATATTATATATTGATAACATAACCTTTATTGAACGATTTCTGTAAGAACTTCTGATTTTTTTTACCTTAACTCTTTGGTACTAAGTTGCAATGTTTAAATGCGAAGGTGTATCTCATTGTTTCATTGAGTTAGCGTTTCTATGAGAACTTATATGCCGGTTATATCTGCCAATTAGAGTGGGAAGGCAAGGTACACAATGGTTCTGTTTTCTAATGGACTTATATTTAATAGGTATTGGCACTGTATAAATGCTCATGGATTTGATATTGTATATAGGTTTTATTGTTTATATCGGTTTTAAAGGCAATAGTTTGGGAAAAGCGGGGGATAACCTTTTTAGCAATTTTTGGTTAGAAATAAGAATCATTGGTAAAGATTTTTACTAAGTATGGTTGAATGAATACTTTATTCTGGGGGGCTCTTTAATCTTAGTGAACTTCATGTCTAGGAAGTCTATTGAAACTCGTCTTTTATCGCCATGCATCAACCACAGGTAACTAGGTATTTTCCTCGAGGTAAGGAATAAGGTATAATTGTTTTGACATGGACTGGTAAATTGCATTTGTTTTGTTCTTGACAGCTTTTTTCTATGAGGAGAATATTCCGAAGTTCCTAAAATAATACTAGGAGTATTTTTGACCATTGGATTGTACCTGGTCTATTTACTTCAACAACAATCTATTTGTTTCAACTTATAATTGAAATAAGTGTTTGATTTAATTATTTGAATAATAGCTTCGAGAAAGATTTATAAATGACTGATCAATAGACAGGAATGGCCGAGTCTACCAAACCATTGTACATATAGTGAAAGGAATTTTATTGTTCCGTTGTGATGAAACTATCTAATCTGCTTTTATGTAGTGCAAGTTTCTGGGAAGTGGGAAGGATGGAGGAAACGAAAAGTTCAGTCACAATCTATACATCGGATAAGAATTCTCTTCACTTGTATTTTCTCGAATTAGCAATACTAATGTTGTTGTTAATGGAACGAAACGATTTCGTAAAGCTTTCTGAGCGTGTAGGAACCACGACACTCTCTTTTGTGGCATGTCACTATTATGTCTGCATCCTGGTCTCTGTATGATCGATAGATCATGTGTCTTTACGTTAGTAATGGAGTTAGGAGTAGAACAATATCGTGATGCCTAGACAATCTGATATTTTTGTGTTCCTGGTATTGCGGAAATATCGGTTCTCGCATGTTTTCGACTCTTTAATCAACTTGTCAACTGAACAACAATTATTGTATACAATACACGTTCGCTGGCAAATCCTTCTTTACAGTATTCATGTGGTAAGAATTGCAAAAGGTACACACAATTATTTGCAATGAATTGTAGGTCTGGCAGTGGAAAGAGTGATTTCACAACTACGATACAAAGATTCTCGTGACTTGTCTTGACTAGAAACTTTGACTAAATGTAGCTGTTTCATTGGTCGAAGATTGCATCACGAAGGATCTGAATGGTCCACAAAGAAATATAAACGTGATTTATAGTTTATATATAACTGCAAATCGTGGCATTTGTGAAATAACCAATCAGCTTCGCCATGATATAATTATTTACCAATCAGATGCCTGATATTTTACTAATTTCTTCACGTTCTCATGGATATGGTTTAGCATACTAATAGGATTTTGTTATTATTTTGACACACTGAGATGTGACTTAAAAGATGAGACGATTTGTGAAGAGCTTGTGATTGTTAAATGATGCTGTGTCTATTGTTTCTGTTGGCTCACTGATATGCTTATTTTTAGGATTTGTTTGTTCTTAGCAGTTGTTCTTCCGTTGCTTTGTTTTTGCTTATTTTATATTTGTTATCGGGACGGGAATCGTGCTTTTATATTTCTCTTAGGGGCCAGTCATGAATCCGTTCTGCCTTTCTAAACGTCAACGTGTCGTTTAAATATATCCCCTACTTGATAAGACATTACAGTAAAATCGGATGAAATTTCCTTTGGTCTTAAACGGACAAAACGGAGGCTGATCCCTTACACAAAAAGTTTCATGTATAAAAATTTAGTTATGCTTACTTGATATAAAAAGGAAGTATGAAATACTTATAATACATTTTCATTTCTTGTTTAGGTGTGATACGAACATGATCCCGTCCGCTGCCAACCCCCGGCACAGTGGTGTCGCGTCGGCTCGTAGTACTGCCCCCGTCAACAGTCAAGTGCACACGAATGGTTACAACTGTGATGTAAGCACATATGGTATAATACATAATGATTTCACTAATCACTAACGTGCGACACTTGTGTTCAGAAAGTACGCATGTTGTTTTTCCAGATTGCCTTACGCGTACTCTCGCGTGACTAATAATCTTTACTACCCCCAAATTGTTAATTCGATTTATTTCCCACCTTCCTCGCCGTTATAACAACTTTTTTTTTCACCTACCTGATTTTTCGGAAGCCCTGATATTTAAACACCCGAGAATAGTTTTATTCCTCACTAGTTTCCGTACGAAAAATCCGTGTTAGATAAACTATTAGCGATTGAGGGATACTTTTGTTTCATCAACGCTGATTTCTCCAACGGAATAATTCTTTTAATTCTCTATGCGCATGACTTTTTTGTACCGAAAATACTAAAAATACGGAAAATTGTGTGTGTGTGTGTGTGTGTGTGTGTGGGTGTGTGTGTGTGTGTGTGTGTGTGTGTGTGTGTGTGTGTGTGTGTTTGGGGCTACATATCTTCTCGAGTTTTTTTTACTATAATTGTCACTACTGAATCACGCCTTTTTACCGGGCGAAATGTCCGACAAATGTGAAAAATTATTTTGTAGCCTGTAAGAGGGAAAATTCAAATTCGAATTATAATGGCTGAGAAACCTTTAATTTGATTTTGATTTGCTTCATTTATATGGGAGAAAAACTCTTTTTGGCGACGAAGACCAAAAGTAGGATGTAAGACTAGGAATCTCATTGTTACAATATATACAGTTGCCAACGAAATTGTTCGCACCCCTAAGAAATCCATTTAAAAGGCTTGGAAATCAGATGTAACCAT
>JAUKPT010003376.1:0-12116 GCA_032273505.1 Nanomia bijuga | reverse complement strand
CATGTACTTAATTTTATAAGGATTTCTGATGACCGGCTATCGACCGGAGCAACTTCATATACGGAGAACTAGTATACATGATTCGCGGTATCCTCGAATAAAGGAATCAAAATTGTGCAACTAAAGCTCTTCATTAAAGAGAAAAACAAACTGAAAAGAGGAATTTTGTGTTCCATTTTCAAACAGTACTAAATTGGATTCCTGGCCTTTTGGGAAGCTCAACATGTACATTGGTAGTTTGAGTTTGGCCAAAATTTACCGAAGATAATTGGTGCGTACGGGTCATAATGGGAATAAAAAGAAAGGATATAATAAAGGAATTGAAGGTAATTAGTAGTTGTGGAAAGGGTGATAATGAAAAAAAAAGATTAGAAATTATTGAATAAGATAGTTAAGAGCTAATTGACAGATAAATTGGTAGGGGCGTAGTGTGAGGATATATTGATTTATTTGCATTATTCAAAAAGCACCAGTTAAGCACTATTTCATTTTGGAACAAATTTACTCTCGGCGCAAAGTCAAAGGTGCTTATAAAAAATCGCGCAATAAGTCTTTTTAAAATTTTGCATATATGATTGATAAATTGTATCTAATTGGTAATGATGGTCATTCCACTAAAAAACTTCTGCCTTAATCGGTACATTTTGGCCCAAATTGAGCCAGAAAATTTGTTTTTGGCAAATATCTCAAATTTTGTTCAATTGATTGGTCTAATATTGAATATTTTTATAACTGAAAATTAATGGATGTCGTTAACTTTCAACTCGAATAAAAAATCAAACGCTAATCATGGCAAATTTCAGGACATACGGCATCTATTTGCACTATCAGTGGCACTCCTTTCGGCACAGATTTTTTTAATTTTTCATGTCCCTTTTTTTATCCACAACAAACAACATATCTAACTGTATCCATCATCAACATACATAATAATTCGTTGTTGTTACAAATAATAGAAGTTACTTATTAATTTTGATGGATTAAAATTATGTTTTTACAGAGTAAAAATCTGGCTCCCTAAAAAATGTTTCATTATTAAAAAATGTTTTCTTTTGGGAGCGGTGGAAAATAGGGTTAGAGGGGAATTTGTGGTGCCGTGATTTGAAAACTGCAGAGATTTACAGGACTGTTGGGTCTAGTTGTTGGGTCTAGTTGTGTGGGAAAAGTTGTGCCACTTCAAGTAGTAAACACCCCACATCGTTGCAGACAATATTTGCGTTCTTGGATTTTTGTAAAAGTGTCAAAGAGACGAGACCAAAATATTTTATTGCCATAATTTTTGATTTTAACAAAACATCTAATTTAAACCAATCAGATTCCTGATGATGTTATTTCCAACATATCAAACAATAGATTGGACATAATTTTGAGACAAACCCTATAAACCAATGCAACATTTAATCTACTACAATGCACAAAGATTTCATGGTTCAAATTGATGTTGTTGGTGATCTAGTTTAGAATAAAATTGATCTTCGTGTTAACACAAATCAAAAATCATTTTATTCGACGTGATAGTAAGCTTCGTATTTCCGTTCAAATAATAAACATTACAATCAAATAAGATTAACTAAATTTCATATAGATTTAACAAGCTCTTTTCAAAATGTCTCATTGTTAATAACTACTAGGTTGTAGCTACATAACAGGTATTAATATTTCAATGTGAAACCAAACTGGTTCAAGATAAGACTTAAAAATATTATTAATGGATATTGGATCAATTAAAGTCAACCCTCGTTATCATCTTTCATAAACATAATCATAAAAATTCACACAAACTAAAAGTGTTGAACTCTTAAGTATAACCATAAATAGAAAAGTCCATGATGAATTCCGGACTCAATAATCCAACGTCGAATACATTACACAATATTGATCAGATTTTTCTTAAATGATATCAATCCAATCCAATCCAATCCAGTCGTAATTTCATCTCAATCAATAATGCGCTTCCAATAATTCTTAATTTTATAAACCAAATAACAAGCCATTTCATGACAATTTTCTTCCTTGCATGGGTTAAAAACAATTTTTAATTCATCTCTTAGAAAACTAATCAATGTAAACCCAATTTATAATAAAACCACTTTTTATAAAACCATTCACCATTAAATACCATTCGTAATTCGATTCAAACCCAATTATCTCCGAAAATTTGTCTTTATGACGTCATATGCATTCAGAAGAAGTGTCATGTAACACACGCCAGTTGACTTCAAAACAACAAAATCAAAAAGAAGAACGTGGTACTCACGCGGGACACACGCTGACAAAGCCTTCATTTTGTTCTTTGAATTAATAGATCTAATTTAGAGTAATTAGTTATGGGTCCTTTTTCTGTTGAAGTCTTTTCGCTGCATTGTTTTCAGCTGTCATTTTCAGCAGTTCTTGATTCACATCTTGATCATATACAGTACGCAAATTCTACGTAAAAGGGATCCATAACTTGATTTCTCTAAATGAGATCTATTGATTCCAAAATGAAAGATGTGCTTGCAAGCTTTTATTATTTTAACAATTTGCGACTTACAAACCGTTTCTTGCGATTTTAGTTACGTCGTGTTCAGCTGTCTTATTTTCATGAAAGGTGCATTAAAGATATCGAATTACTTGTGAGCTGATAGCATATAGTTTGATCAGACTGTGCAATGTACTGACCTCAAAATCATGCTGTTAGAACATAAAAATAAAGATAAATTTGGAAAAATGTTTTCATTTCTACTGTACTTTGTCATTAAGCAATATGTGCTAGAGCTTTAATACAGAAAATTTTTAAACGCTATTCCAAAACATACAATCCCATGTAAAGTGATTTGGACGGCAAGAATATGCAAATATATATGTCGTGATGAGGTATTTAATCTATATTTAGAAGATATACTGAAAAATAACTTTGCATATCTGCATATCTGCATATTTGCAAATATGTTTCCGGATTAGGGCCACAGTTGTCCGAAATAGAATCACTGTACGGAACGTAAGGAGATACTCAAGGCCAACAAGGTAGATCTGGATTAGTGTATATTACCAAGGGACGGATTGATATGAGAAACTAATGTCGAATTGGGCTTCTAACAATATAGGATTTTTATTCAATATACTACCAAAAAACTGGAAAAACGTCCACCCCTGGGCTACGGCACAACCCGGTTGATTTTCTCAATCGTTACACACATGGAACGAGTCGGGTCAGTACTTTTTATCGAACAAGACAAAACCTCAGTTTGTTGGGAGTACGTCATGTCTGCATAATCCGCATTATGAAAGTAAATTTTGATTTGTTGTGTTTCCCAACGCACTCGATGATTCGGTTGTCGGAAATTACCGGTAAAAGACGTGTCTTCGGTATCGACATTATTGTTTCTAGCCATGCGACAATTTGTGTTACATGACACTTCTTCTGAACGCGATACAACAGTGCCAGATGACCGTGACATGGCAACATCGCACGTTGGTTCCTCATCGGTGTCCAACGCAAACGCAGATGCTGTGTCAATCACTTCTATCAAGTTAGACACGCATACTGCGTCAACACTTACAACTGGTTGGTTTATTGGACATCTACTTGAAGACGTCACATCATCCATGATTTGATCAAGCACGCACCTTTCAGGCTGTTTAACTCTCGGTCTAACTGTGATTTCAGCTGATTCTGAAGGGAAAATCGGTCTATTTTCTTTAGCACAAAATTCAACAAAACATTGGCTACTAGTTAAATTACTTGTACCGGAATAAAAAGGCAATTGTTGCCTAACTTGAATTGGAACAAGCGCTGATGCTTCTGGGTGTGCTTGGGTGCTACCACCCAAACCTCGGCTTCTCGGACCAATAGTACATGACACATCTTCTGATGATAAGGGAGGCAGGGTTGTTTGAGGTTGTCTGCAGATAACAGTAGGCTCGATAAGTAATCGTCCAATGCAAGGTGGTCCTTGGTACAACCCTTCATCATCCATTTCAACAGGTATTGAATCATTACTAAAAAACAACATCATAAAAACGTCATGGCAGGTTTTACTACAAAGCTAATTTCATATAGCAAGTTAAGAACTGTTGTACCTGTCTACATTTCCCTCATATGGTTTATGACCACAGAATTTTATACAACAGCATAATAGTCTGCACCAACGAGTTGTATTTCGAACAATACATACGTATGTTCTTGGTGTACAATTCTAGATAATCCTGCTATTTCAGCGAATTTTCTTTCCAGAATGAAAGTTTACAAGAAGTTATCGTAAGACATTCTGAATGCCTGTGTCATTTTCTATAAATGAGGAACATATTAAAGAGGAAGTACAATAGAGTAAGAGACCGTCGATAAATTCAATCTTTACCGGCAGTTCTTGTGTGTTAAGGGGATCATGATTGTTTAAAAGAATAGCCCAATGCAACGGATTCAGGTTAAGACAATGTGATTTTTTTGTGTAGAATCCGTAATATTGTCTGTTCTTGTCTGTCAATAGCCAAGATGAGAGGTAGGTAAATCTTTAACAGGCAAAAACTGTTATAAATTACGCATTGAATTTATCGACAAAAAACGGGAAGAAAAGTTGCGAGAAATGTAAGAGGTGCAGCAAGAGAAAATGAGTTAGTGATTGAACTTTGATTAGATTACTCTAAAGTATGTTTCGAAAGTTTTTACATCGCTATAACTTTTGCAATTTTGAACATAGTTTCGTAATTTTTACGCAGTTTGTGGAGACTGATGAGCACTCCACGATATATTTGTTTGAAGTGAAAATACTAAATGGAAGTTGATGAAATATGAAGAAGAAAATTTGCAACTTTTTCCCTGGGCCATTTGAAAAATGTAGAAATATACTACGGGGGTCCCGTGCTCTAAACTTGAGTTCTTTTTTATCAATATGGCGGTGGACTTTACATTGAATTTTACAATTTTTTTCCATACATTAATTCATCTTCTTCGCCTCACAAGTGTTTTTTGTGTACTGCATACCTGGAAAGCTTTTATTTTGCTAAAGAAGTATAATAATAAGGAAATAAAAAAAAGCCAAAACTATCTACCTTGGGGGCTCGCAGCGATACCAATTCCCTTGTACCTAAAAGTAAAATTTCAGCTTAGTTTAAAATGATGACGATGGATTGTAGGGTATATCATTCGATTGAAATAGTGTTTATATATATAAGATAAGATACCTCTTCTATTCCCAGTCCTCCTCTTTCTTCTCTTGGCACTTCATCCGTTGTATTTATCTCTATAAGAAGAAATATGGTGTATCAAACAAATGTTCTTATACTGAGTCTCATGGAGGGTATAGGGGTAAACGCTAATACCTAAAAAGGATTTCCCTGGAGATATGTACGCAAATTTCATGCCCATGTCTGATTGGCGAATGTACACAGAAACCAATTAAATTGATATACTTATCTCCCTCGACATTTTAACCCCTAATATTCAAATCAAAATAAAGACTTGAAACAAGAACCTTGACGAAATGTTTTCAATTTACAAGCACCTGTTAATAACACTAATATGTATCACTGAAAGAAAACTGTTTCAGGTGACTAGAAAAAACTAGTCTAGCTTCCGTAAAATGACTAGAAAATAGAAGTCCAGCTGACTATTTTGCTTGTACTAAACTAGTTTTTACTAGTTAGGCTAAATCACTTTAAATTTCAACTAGTCACTTGGATTAGTTAAAAATAGTTTAGGTCGTAAACTAAAAATAGTCACTTGTACTAATGTTAGGGATCTATGTTAAAAACTGTTTTTAGGATAGAATTGTTGGCCTGGCAAAAAAAGTATAAGGGTCCCAGGAAACAGATTATCAACAAAAATTATGGTTTTCAAAATACTTTAAATATAGACATGTGACCCCTCATTTGAAAGCTTATCTTATAGTAAAATAGAAAATATACATTATAATGGGTCAATTTAATGCAGGCAAGATCCCTGGCTTGTACAATCTTAAAGAACTTGGTTAAAATGGTCAAATTTTGATTTGGTAATTTTTTCTCTCAACTATTACTTATGTGCTCTACAATCACTGAATAAATGAAGCACAATTTTTACACTTTTTATCTTTATTCTTTAATCATTAACAACCTTTTAAACGAGCCTTTGATGATGATTTAATATTGTTGTTGATTCAATGATCAGATCATATTATCCTAACCATCGGACATTGGACGAGCCATTAATGATTTAACTGTATGTTCTTGCAAACTAATGTTTTAGCGTTTTTTGTAACTGATCATTCTATTTTCTCCCAACTATCATTCATTTATAAGTCATAAACATACATTCTTATGATATCAATGAATTATTATAATTCCATTTTATTACCCTTTATGATAGCTTTCTAACGAGACATTAATGACTTCTGTATTTTCTTGCAAACTAATGTTTTAGGATTTTTTTGTAACTGATCATTCTATTTTCTCCCAACTATCATTCATTTATAAGTCATAAACTTACATTCTTATGATATCAATGAATTATCATAATTTCATTTTATTACCCTTTATGATAGCTTTCTAACGAGACATTAATGACTTCTGTATGTTCTTGCAAACTAATGTTTTAGGGGTTTTTTGTAACTGATCATTCAATTTTCTCCCAACTATCATTCATTAATTATGCATATACTTAATTAATTATTAATACATAATGGTAAACAATGTCTTGAAAGATGACTAAGCAGATTTTTTAATTACTTAAATCTTATTATCTGGAGTTGTACTAGAAGTAGAGAGTAGATCTATACGTCTATCTAGGCTATTTTTTATCAAGGAATTCAGATTTGACATTAGTTTTTACAGAGAAGTTATATTAAACAAGTTATGGATGAAAATGAAGTTGTTGAGTTCAACACATTGAATACTAGACGCTGCTCATATGAAATTACTGATGAACCAAAGACAAAACTTGGAAAGACTAAGAAGGATAATCGTCACCAGTATAATCTTAAATGCTGGGAACATCATGATGAAAAGGGCAATAATTGGACAATACATAACACCAATTGTGATAATTGTATTTCATTTGAAGTATCTACTGAATTACCCAATGGTAAATTACCAACTTTGAAATCTGTTCTTTGTTACTATTTCGGTCTACGATCAAGTAATATCTCAGTTAAGAATTCTGTAGTTAGTAATGTAGTTCTTGATTTAATGCTCCATTGGATCAACTATAATGTTTACCCAAAAACAAGATCAAATGCTGAAAATCAAATTCTAAGTGGTCTATCTGTATATAAATATCTGAAGGATTACCCTAAAAAGAAAAAGAAGGAAACTTACTGGAGTCAATACAAGTTGTTTGTAAATAACTGTCAAAAAATATTCGACATAATTGGAGATGAAAAGAGGATCAAAACTCAAGAGAAATTATGGAATGTGAAAATGACAAAAGTAGATTTTGACTTCTATGAAAACATGTGTCTTGTGCCACAAGTTGGTTACTGCAGTGATGTTGATCGAAAATGGATGAAAACGGACAATCGTAAGAGAAAGACAGAAGAAAATCTAACTAACAAGAGGAAAGAAGCAATTGAATATAATAAACAGATTTATTCTTCTGAAATTAATAATGATGATGCATTGTTTGATGAAGAAGTAGATGATTTGAGTGAAAGAGTTGAAGAATATATCCCATTACCTGAAGTGCATGAGAAATATCAGTTTGATACAACAATTGATGATGCTAATGATGATTTGCCATATCAATATAGACATATTCGTAATGGTCCAAGATCAGTTCGTGAAGCATTTTATGTTGTAATGCACAAAATGAAAGCAGAATTACATATGTCTCAAGCACAAGCTGAAGGTTCAATCTCTTTTGTTGCAAATACATTATTTGGTCGAGAAAAATATGGTCATTGGAAACGCTATGATAAAAACACACCAACTGATTGCAATACTCTTCCTGCGCCAACAAATTCAAATAGAACAGAAAATTATGTTGAGGCATTGGTGTTATCAAAGATTGTAGATGAAATTATGTCAGGATCAGAGGCAGTTATATCATATTCTAATGATGGATCAGGACAGAATGGTGTTGGGAATTATGTCGTTCAATCTTTTTCAATTGATGGCAAACAAAGAGCACTCCCAACCATGGGCATCTTTTCAGAATCAAAAGTTAGCTTAAAAGAGTTAGAGTTAGCAACATTAAGAATATTAGCTGCAGCAACTGGATGGGAATATACTGAAAAAGATCTAGTCAGTAAGATTGATTTTGTTATAACAGATAGTACGGCTCATAATTTAGGAGTTATAGAAGAAGTCTGTAGAGAACTTGATGTTGAAATTATTCCAGATTCTTTAGTCTGTCACGTTCACCCAATGATGATGTTTCAGCGAAAAATAAAATCAGTGTGGCAAGAAATTCATGATGCATTTGGAACAAATGTTATCAAGGATTGTTTTATTACCGAAGTCGATTTTCGTAACGAGTCGTTTATTTACAAAGCAATTACTTGTCTTTGCTCGTTCATCAATAATGAACATTCATCCAAGCCATGGAACAGACAAGAGCATTTTGACTCATTCATAAGTCCAAAGAAAAATGAATCTTTATCTTTGAAGGACCATCGATTTAATAGGGTATTTGATTGTTGTGTTAATATATTATACCATCTAGACGATATTAAAGATTATTTAGATAAGTACTCAAATATTTTAAATGGGATAGCTATTTTAGACAGAACCTTTCTTGATATGGAGTTACTTAAGCCTATCTTTTGCTCTGCTGCTTTAATCGGGATTCATTTTACAAGGCCCTATCTTTCCCTTCTTCTTGATCCAGGAACAACATATGACACATTACTCTCCGCTTTTCCATTAGTTTATAAAGATTTATCTACAGTTAATTCTGAAAGTTTACTTCAGACAGATAAAAGAGTAGTAAGTTTTATTGATGATAAACGGTTTGAGTCAACCTTACCTAAGAATTGTTTGTGTCCAGAATTGTGCAGTTCAATTCAAAAAATAAATCATTCAGCTACTTGATATAACGCTCCCACGATTAGCAGAAGGTTTCAGTGAACAAAGGGGTGCTCTTTTTGGTTTTGGACCTAAAGCACAAGATGATACTGGCAGCCTTTTAAAGATTTCCACTGCTAATGATGTAAAAAGACAAAAGTTGAACAAGGTAGCGGTATATAATTTAAATGAGGAAAGAAGTGTCGGTTTTATCAACTACGAGTTACACATAAGAGGAAAACAGTGCTTAGAATCAGCATCAAAGAAAATGGTTATAAACAAAAATATTGATTTGTTACAGTGGAAAAAGAAAATCAAAGAGCATCAGGCAGAGGCTTACTCAGAAAAATAACTTTCCTGCCTGAAAGACAATCAACAAAGTATGAACTCCTACAGAAGTTAAAGAAAGAAGATATTCCTAGACCTTTCACAAATGCAGATGAGATTAAGAACTATTTACTTCTAGAGATTGATGATAGCATTAAAAATAAAAGGATGTATAATGAAGTTAGATATGCCAGAATAGCATGTATGTCATTTAAACCATCTTATGCAGTCTTCCGATTGAAAATAAACCACAAGAATTATGAATAATGCACGCTCATGCAAAACTATAACAATAAGATTATCTGAACATGTGATGCAAGGAATTATGGGTAGGGAAATGAATAGACAAGATGCACAAGCTGTTTCAACTGATGAAAAGATGTATACAGATCAATCAAATGAAATCAATAAATTAAAAGTAGGGGAACATGTGATAGCGTTTTGGATTGAAGGCAGTAAAGCGATACCCTGAATGTGCAGAAATTCTAGAGACATTACAGGAACAAATCTTAGCCTCAAAGATTTTTGTCCAGTATCTAGGGTCTGTACGGATCAGTTGCAAATGAATTAATAACAGAAATGAAGAATGCTGTAAAAGAACTGAAATAAACTAAAACAAACATAAAACAATATTCTATGTACACAAATAAGTAATAGTTGGTTGGGAAAAATAAATTTGTTGAAAACTTAAACTGAGGTCAAATATAACCAAATTCTTTAAACTTTTACATGCCATGGATCTTACCTGCATGAAAATGACCCATTATAGTGTATATTTTCTACTGTACGATAAGATAATCTTTCAAATAAGGGGTCACATGCCTATATTCAAAGTATTTTGAAAATTCACCTTTTTTCAGGTAGTGGACAAAAAGAGCAGTTCAGAAATTGGGGGGGTATAGGTACCCTAAAATTAGAACCTACCACATTTTTTGTTGATTATCTGTTTTTTAGGATCCTACTACATACTTTTCTTGCCAGGCCATACTTGGTTTAGTCCTAACATAAGTCCCTAATATTCAGATCATTAGCAATCTAATGAGATGATACAATACAAGAGTCAATACATAGCATTGTTTTCACTATGTCATGGTATTACTTGAGCCAAAAAAAAGCATCGCTTTGATTATAGAAACACAAATATATCTGCTTCAGGAATGTTTGAAATTCATTATGCATTTTGATCTTCCTTACCTGTCAAAGCCTTTTTTCACTATTACTGCTATGCTTAAGAATTTACAAAACATTCTCTCTGTACATTTAAATTAAATGTTGATATTATTAATTCTCTTACCATCCTATATACCAAGGATCACTTCTCATTTCTTTCATCTTTTTCGACATGGCAAATACATCACCTAAACCTTCAAATTTAGTTTGATAGGGAAAAAATTGACAACCTTTATCATTTCCGTTAAAAATGACGCTATCTTTTTTGTAAATTGATTTTATAAAATCAAAATTAAAAGTTTTCAATGCAGTCCAGTTTTGAGTGGCATCAGTTATGATAACAGGTCTGCCAGAATAAGCATAATCGTTAACAAAGCTCTTCTGAGATAGGTTCGATACTCTCTCAAAACCAGTCACACCTTTACAAAAAGAACAATTAACAGGCGGTCTCATTAAATCTAATACACTTTCGGTAAAGGGAAAAATGCATTGATCTGTTTCCAAATCAACACCAGTGAAGATTGTGGTCCATTTTGCCACGGTTTTAGCTTCGAGGTAGTTGAATCTTACTGCTCCATAAGTGGCTAATGAAATGACAGATGTAAAGAAGATAGCATACATTAAATACTTAAATGTCAGAGATATTATATCCAGTCTTTTCTCTTTATATTTTTGCAAAATCTCTAAATTACGAATATCCTCATCTTTGAGATTTAGCTCTTTTGCTTTATTATAAAGCTTTTTGAAGCGGATTCTAGCCAATTCATAATCATTATCATCTGCCACCATGATGTAAATTGAACTTAAAACGTATAGAAGTGTCTTTTTCCAGTAAAAGTTTGATATAATCAACTAAATTTGCAGAAATAAGCAGCAGTTTCGATTCGAAACAAAACACTTCCTACTTCTCGTGGCATGAAAGCTGTCCTGTAGGCTTAGTTATTGTTGATTGTAAAATGTAATTGATTTGATTTGTATGTAATATCTCGTGCGCCCGCGCACGACAAGAACAGGAACAATTCCATTTCCCGTTTTTGTCAGAGCTTCCCCAAACGGGCGATAAAACGGTTCTACATTCAATCGGAAAAGCATATGTTCCGGGATGACGTCACGGCATATTTGCTACGGCGCGGCCATTTCCTTACCCAAAATAAAATAGAACAAGAGTATTTAATAAGGGTTGCGTAGAGCTTTAGGGAGAGCTCTCAGTTCGGAAGCGAAATTTTTATTTGATTGGAAGTTTGTTAATATCTTTTATTAAAAAGTTGCCCCTCCCCCATTTAAGGGTTAAACATTTTCAGTTGGCATAATGGTGAAAACTAAGCTAGATCAAAGACGTTTTTTGCAATCTTACATTTGAAAGGAAAATCCTACAAATTCTACAACAAAAACTAGATATACAAAGGAAAGTTCTTCGACGAAACATGTTTTAGGTGGGATATAATGGGACCCAGTAGGCCAACACGGTTTAAAAAAAGTTTCTGACGGGATTTTACGGTCGCACGGTATTTTTTCTAACGGGACAAATTTTCACCGTGGAGACACGTTTGCGATCGCGTAAAAACATCGACGAAATTTGCAAAATTTACGTTAAAAAAGCCGACCTAAAACGTGTCGAATTTTACATTAAAAATTGACGGCATGTCGCGATTTGTTACGAA